>CAAKHG010021900.1:0-18600 GCA_901007715.1 Dactylopterus volitans
ACCCGTCCGCAGGCCGCCTCCTTCACCGCTGTCCTCCATGTTTGTTTGTTGCTGTTCAGGCCGCGGCCGCATTCAAAATCCCACACGTATCGATTCGGTACCACTTTCTGAAGCGTCAGCCTCAGAGGGGCTTGTGCTGGTCACACTGTCAGAAGCAACATGGCCATTAACTCGCCGCCGTGTCCTCCGCAGTGACGGGGCCTTTGAGGGAGAAGCAGATCGCGTTTGTGTGCAGGGAGACGCTGCAGGTGAGACGCCGCCTGCTTTTCTGAACGTGCCGGAGGAGCTGAGCCTCGCTGCTCTCACAGGAGCCCGAGAGCCTGGAGATCTCTGCGGGCTGCCTGAAGGTTCAGCAGCTGGACTCCAGGCTGACGGCGACTCCAGTTGATTCTCGTCTATTTTCACTTCAGTTCAATAATCTTTTTCAATCGAAAGTTCCACAGAAACATTCATGTGAAGCTTTTGGTTTGTGCCTTTTATTGCAGGTTCTCTCATTCATCTCCAACTTGAACCTTTTCCTTCATTTGTCCTCAGACTTCAGTTTGCGTTTTAGAAAAATAACTAACTAAGGCTTTTGACTTCGTGTTAATATTCCAGATACCCAAGAAGCTCTATGATATCAATGTGAAATTAAGGTTGTTGTCATTTTGCTGAGGACCCCCTAAAAAACCCTCGAAAGGTCCTGGGGGGTCCCAGGACCTCAGTTTGACAACCCCTGCATATGCCAGTGTGATGTCACGTGTCGTCATCACCGCGGTGTGCAGCGTTGGTGATGTCACACACAAACGTGGCAGGAGGTCGAGTGAATGAGCATTTGTGATGTCATGGCAAGGAAAGCCTAAATTATTGAAAGTTAAAATAGGAATGATTCTTAAACCATGAAAGAGATCAGACAAAGTTTGCAAAAAGTAGAAAGGAAGCAGCTGAACATTTTGATAGTTGAATGTTTCTGTAGCACAAACCGTGCTGACGTCATCCTGTGACAGGAAAATGTACAGAAGAAGGCTAATGGCCAGGACAGGCCTAACAATAGGTTATTAATAAAGATATTATTATGGGATAGCAATGGGGGATGAAATGGACCAAGCTAATGTTGAGAACTCTTCATTTTTCAGAGACAGAACTGTGAAGCTCATTGTTGGTGCATTCACGCCGTCATCATGGTTTATTGTTAATATTTCCGCTTATTCTGCCGCTGCGATCATAATCTGCCACCTCATTGGCTCGACAAGGCGGCGCCGCGTCGTTATTGGTTGACCACTTGAGCTGTGATGATTGACACTCTGCTTTTTCCAGGGTTTGTATCACTTGCATGAAACAGGCAAAATGCATCGAGACATCAAGGTAGGACATTTTGAAGGTCGACGTGATGTCCTGGTGGGACACGATGGCGGCGTCTTTCATGTTGCCTTTTCTCTCTGCAGGGCGCCAACATCCTTTTGACAGAGCGAGGAGACGTGAAACTGGGTGAGTGGTGATGGGCCACGCCATCAGCCCGGCCCGCTGCACTCAGACTGTATTTAAAGATGGACGCCGCGTCGCCACTTCCTCCTGCGAGCAAAGATGAAGCTGCGACGTTCCTGCAAAGGAACCATCAGTAAACGGGGGCGTGGTATCGAAGCCACGCCCACTTCAGTCACAGCGAAGAAACCGTCCTGGGGGGGGAAATGTTGATATTTTAGTTTGGTCCAAGCCCCGCCCGCTAACATGGAGGAGGTGGGGCTTATCAGCTATAATGCAGCCGGCCACCAGGGGGAGACGGAGTAGCCGTGTCGTCCATCTTTATGTACAAGTACACTCACTCAATTAGCTGGCTGCATGGATCATCTTCATCCTGACACTGTGTGTGTGCGCGTGTGTGTGTGCGCGTGTGTGTGTGCGCGTGTGTGTGTGCGCGCGTGTTCCAGCTGACTTTGGCGTGGCGGCAGAGATCAGCGCCTCTGTGGCCAAACGCAAGTCCTTCATAGGAACCCCCTACTGGTAAGGTGAAGCAGCAGCGTTGCCACTATTTTCTCGTTATATTTGATAAAGGGAGGTGATTTGGCAGCTTTATTAAGAGCTGTTTGAGTGCTTGAGTCAGTTTAATTCATGACTATTTGATGACACAGTGTTACATAAGTGATAAACGCGATGTCTTCTTGTTCCACTCCTCAACTGTGCGAATAAATGTAAAACAAAAATGCACATAACAGGAAAATAAACAGAAGTTAAGTTTCCTATCACAACAGCAAATGCAATTCATTGGAGGAGTCTTATGTAATTGATTTGATATTATTTAGATTCATGCAACCGACAGAAGCAGAGTCACTGTCTTGTGTACTCTTAGTTTTCCAAAATGGCCGACTACCACATTACCCACAATGCATGGCGGTGGTGTGCTTTTAACAACATTAGGTGATATAATGTTGTAGTCTTGATTCAAGAGACAGAAGCAACATAACGGCAAAGTAAAACGCATTTATATTTGTAAATGTAAGCTGTGTCTTGAGTACACAAAAACACAACCAGAGGGGCCCGAGGACGCCGCCCTGAGGAATTCCAATCTAATCATCAAAAATCTGTTGCTTGCTGGTGGAAGCTGATATGATTTTAATACTAAATATAATTTGCTCTTCAGGGGTGTTGACATCTTCTGTTTGCTATCTTCTGTCCGTCTGTCCAGGATGGCTCCAGAGGTGGCAGCGGTGGAGAAGAAGGGCGGGTACAACCACCTGTGTGATATCTGGGCCGTCGGCATCACCGCCATCGAGCTGGCGGAGCTCCAGCCGCCCATGTTTGACCTCCACCCGATGAGGTGAGTCTCGGACGCTCCGGACGGACGAAGCTCAGCGGCATTACTCTTCCATCTCGGTGATGTTTCAATCCACGTTTCAGAGCGCTGATGCTGATGTCCAAGAGCAACTTCCAACCGCCAAGACTGAAGGACAAGACCAAGTGGTGGGTTCCTCTTCCTGCACTGCATGATCTCTCTCCTTTAAAGCATCAACAAGTGTTTTTGCTGAGCAGCGGCGACCTCTGCTGACACACATGGGAATTACAGGAGGCTGTCGTCTTTAGTTCCTCTGACGGGTCAGTGCAGAGAGGCCGCTGTTACTACTCTAACAGGATTAGACTGCAGACCGGGGCGGAGACCTGATGTCACATGAGGTCCATCAACATCTGCATGCACAGGAGCTGCTAACAGCTAGCATGCGGTTACCCGCGGGTGAGTGGCCAGAGGCAGAAGAAGATCTGGCCTCATCTCTCTGCTCTGGTGCTTTTTGGTCTTTTTGCCTGAGGAGGCTGAGCTAGCTGCTAGCCTTCGGCTGCTAGCGCAGCAGGGCCCTCAGGGAGAGCCGACCGTCTCAGGTCAGAGTGGAAACGACTGAGCCGCCGTTCTGTCTTTGACCAGTCGTGGTCCAGTCGGTGTGGTTCAGTAGCTTCTGTTTTGAACCAGTTGCTTATCGGGGCTTTAAAATCGAACCTGAAGTGATTTTCCTGTGTTTTCGTCTTTCAAACGTGTCGATATCAGAGAGACCTGATCAGCTGTGTCTCTGACCCTCTGCAGGTCTGCAGGCTTCCACAGCTTTGTAAAGATGTCGCTCATTAAAAACCCCCGTAAAAGGCCGTCAGCAGAGACGCTGCTACAGGTGAGCTCGGAATCCACAGCGTCTCCCTTCTGACCTCTGACCTCTGACCCTCACCATTCTGTGAGCGTCAGAGTGATCAGCATCGTGTCTCCATTGGAGGTTCTTATCCGTGAATTCCTCCTGCAGCATCCTTTCGTCACTCAGCTGTTGACCCGCAACCTGGTGATCGAGCTGCTGGACATGGCGAACAACCCCGAGCTGCACAGCCACATCCACAGCCTGGAGGACAGCGAGCTGGAGGTCAGAGCCCAGACCGGACCAGACCAGACCAGATTAGACCACACCAGACCAGACCAGACCAGATTAAACCAGCCCAGCCCAGCCCAGCCCAGATCAGATCAGATCAGATCAGATCAGATCAGATCAGATCAGATCAGACCAGACCAGACCAGACCAGACCAGACCAGACCAGACAAGACAAGACCAGATTAGACCACACCAGACCACAACAGACCAAACCACACCAGCCCACACCGGACCAGCCCACACCAGACCACACCAGACCAGACCAGCTCAGCCCAGCCCATATCAGATCAGACCAGACCAGACCAGACCAGACCAGACAAGACAAGACCAGATTAGACCACACCAGACCACAACAGACCAAACCACACCAGACCAGACCAGCCCACACCAGACCAGACCAGACCAGACCAGACCAGACCAGACCAGATCAGATTAGACCACACCAGCCCAGCCCAGCCCAGATCAAATCAGATTAGACCACACCAGCCCACACCAGACCAGATCAGACCAGATTAGACCAGAACAGATCAGATCAGATTACACCACAGCAGACCAGACCAGACCAGACCAGACCAGCCAACACCACACCACACCAGACCAGCCAACACCAGACCAGACCAGATCAGATCAGATTAGACCACACCACACCAGCCCACACCAGCCCACACCAGACCAGACCAGACCAGCCCACACCAGACCAGCATGCTGGTGCTTATGAGAGGTCCCACTTAAACCTGCTGTCTCTGCAGATCGGGGAGGCGAGTCCGGACAAGATCCAGTCATCAGGGAGGCACCAGCCGGCAGAGAGAACCGTGTCCGAGCAGCAGTGTGAGTCCCAGCTGCCACCAGCTTCCTGGAGCTGCCAGAACAACCGAAACCACAACCTGCTGCACCCAGAAATAGTTCCAGTGTTTAACTGCCCAGAATCGAGAGAGAGAACTGGAACAGCCTCGGAGTTGCTGGCTGTTTTTTAGGTCAGGCGAGCGGCTCCATAGACGGCCTCCGTGTTTTGGAACTATCAAGGCCGCCAATCATTGGCCGCCACAGTCGGTCGCGAGAGAGCGAGGGTGGCGCCTGACGGTCCTGCAACCCTGCCTGGTGTCAACGTTTCATATATTTGATAATTGCGCGTGTGGCACAGCGAGAAAGTTTACGCTCAGGCTGTTCCTCGCTAACGGGGTTCCAGCACCGTCTCCCTCTGAGAGAACTGAACGTCATAAATGTAGCGGAAGCTAGCAAGCTAGCTGCTAAAGCACACAGGTGTTGTATGTGTGGTACCACTGAGAACATTGAGCCGCCTCACCCAGCGGAGCAGAGGCGGGTGAGCTGGAGGGAGACAGGCTAGCGCTTTGCTCTAGCTAGCTATGCTAAGCTAAGCTACCTCTGCACTATTTATTCAGTTTCCTTTATTCCACTGACACGCCGCCTTTTTCCCTCTCAGTCCTTCGCTTGTGTTAGCTTGTATGTCCTTCATACTTTTACTGCTTAGAAAGTGTTTTACTACTCAGTAATAGTAGTTTGAGTACTCAGTAACAGCAGTGTTACTACTCAGTAAGAGTTTTGGTAGAACTCAGTAACAGTATTTTTATTCCTCTGTAATAGTTTTAGTACTTATTAATAATTTCAGTACTCAGTAGCCGAAGTTGTAGTACTCAGTGGTAGTAGTGGTAGTAGTACTCTGGTATCTGCAGCGTGTTCATATTCACCTTCCTACAGCAGATGTGACAGTGAAGCTGCTGTTGACTCGTCTTCATCTCAGGCTGCCGTTGGTCTGCAGATATGAAGCGGACATGGCGGTGTGACCCCCCTGACCCCGACCCCGGCCCCCCGGGCCCCCAGCCACCGGCCCCCCCGTGACGCTGGCAGCCATGTCTGCCTGTTCTGTGCTCTCATTGTGCGGCGCAGCGTTGCTGCTCGCTGCTGTAACCTCCAGAATATGAGTGAGGAACAAAAGGGCCTCAGTGGTCCAGCTGGAGCTCCTGCAGCCGTCCATACATGTGGGCTGAGAACATGCCGCCGCTGCGTGACACACACACACTGGCACTTCTATCTGCCTGCGTGACTTAAGGCGGCGGCGGTGGGCGTCGTGGTGCAGCTCTGCGGCGTTTCTGCTGAGATGGTCAGACGTGAACCTCCTGCACTCGATGTCTCACTCAGAGACCACAAGCTCGCACCTCAGCCTTTGACGCTAACGCTGCGGCTGCTAGCGCTGCTGGTGGCGGCGGCGAAGGTGGCGGCGTGGGACCTCGTGCAGGTGGTGGCGGCGCGGCCGACAGAGCTGAGATTTATCACCTTCACTTCCTGTTTGATCGGACAGTTCACAAGCCACAGCAGAATATGGAGGCCTTGCCTTTTCCAGATGCTTTTATTTTGAAAAGCGTTTATACTCAGGATACTCTTCTTCTTGTTCTTCAAAATAGTTGGAAAGTATAACGATGATGATGATAATTATAATAATTGTATATTTCTTGGCTAATTCTCATGTAATTCCCACTAATTTACTCAGCATTTTTCTCACGAGGGAAAAAATGATGAATATCAAATTAAGAAAAAATGCTTCTGATGTTTCTGAAAGAGGAAATAACAGTCCAGAACAGTTTAAAAGAAAAAACAAAGACTAACCCTCACCCTCGTCACTTGAAAATTGTGAAACATGGTAAAACTGAAGTAACTGATATTTACCGTGTGACCTGTGTTATCAGAGCTTACGTTTATGGAGATGAAATATGTCAGTCAGTCGCCATGACGAACATGGTTCATCATCCCTGACACGGCAGCTGATGTGGACTTCCTGTGGCCGCGGCGGCTAATGCTAACTAGCGCTGGACGGGAGAGAGTGAGACACAGAGAGAGAGTGAGACACGGAGAGAGGGTGAGACAGACAGAGTAAAAACATTTGATTCGCTGTCTCACTTCACTCCTGTTTTCTTTTTGTAGTTGACCAAGTGAAGTTTGGGCCGCCGCTGAGGAAGGTGACCGAGCCCTACCCTGACCTGGTAACGTACATAACCATAGCCTAACGGTTTGGTCACCCTGATGCATATGAGTGAGGTGACCAAAATATTAGGGACCCCTCTCAGTGTAACCCAGTACAGTTGACCAGCATCACAAACTACAGTCCCATAGTATATCAACGTGGTAAACATGCAGTGGTCATAATGTTATGGCTGATGAGTGTATTTATGTGATGACAAGCTCCATGTCCATATATATGAATATGAATGTCTCCCAGCAGGGTTCCTATGACGATGACTGGAGTCTGTCTGGAGATGAGCAGGAGTCACCGTAAGAACCTTTCTCTGAAATGTCCTCCCTCCTCTCCACACACACGCACACAAGCACACGCACACTCGTGACCTCGGATGGCCCGTGGTTGCATGTCCTGAGGACGTGCGGCGGCGTGATGCTCCGTGGTGCTCCGTGATGCTCCGTGATGCTCCGTGATGCTCCGTGGTGCTCCGTGGTGCTCCGTGGTGCTCCGTGGTGCTCCGTGATGCTCCGTGATGCTCCGTGATGCTCCGTGGTGCTCCGTGATGCTCCGTGGTGCTCCGTGATGCTCCGTGATGCTCCGTGGTGCTCCGTGGTGCTCCGTGATGCTCCGTGATGCTCCGCGGTGCTCCGTGATGCTCCGTGATGCTCCGTGGTGCTCCGTGATGCTCCGCGGTGCTCCGTGATGCTCCGTGGGCGTGACTCTCTCCCCGCCTCCCTCTGCGAGCTGCTTTCCTGTGTCTTTCGACTTGTTTGGTCACCGGTGCCGTAACTAACCAATCACGATGCGCTCCGGCGTAACGTGGGATCATGCTGTAACAGTGACAGCGCGTCAGACGGCTGTCGCCTCAGTCGTAAACAGCATCATGGCCGCCGCGTCCTCACCTGCGCTTGTTGTGGCCAATCAGGGCCGTCGTCAGATAAACACCAGGTCTTCCTGTTGCAGGAGCCTGTTGGAATGTGTGGAGGAAGCCCTGCAGCTGAGGTAGGTGCTTCTCACGCCGCGGCGCCGCCACCGCCGCCCCCCACGTGTCCGTGTGTGACTCTCATGTCCGAGGCACCTCAAACGCAGCGGTGCAGCTTCGTCTCTGCTTCTTTTTTTTTGCGTTGACGTGTGTGTGGTTTTGGTTGAAGCGCCGTTCTTTGCCGCCCACCATGCTGCTGCTTCTGTTGTCTGGCTTGTTGTCATGGTGACGCTGTTGGATGTGGCCCTCGCCCACGGGATGGGGTCAGGAGGCTGATCAGGACTTTCTGCTCTTTCTTCCAGGAGTTTGACCATAAAGAGGGCGCCATCTACTGATGTGAGTGGAACATTGCAGGCGAGACCACAGCACAATTCAGCCACAGATGAAATTAAACCACAAAGCTGCAGGAGGCTCAAAACCGCCGCTTGAACTAAATGTTATAGTGATTTTATTCCATCATTTACATAAAAGGAATGTAAACGTGGTGTGATGATGTCACAAACAGGGTAATTAGTGCTGCAAATACTCGCGCACTGACGCCCGGTCAGCCAGCCAATCACAGCACGGCGGCGTAGGCGCGTGTTGCCTTCAGGCGTCTCACGTCTCCCCCTGTGTGTGTTGCGGTGATGCGTTTCAGGGTGGTAGGAAAAGTGGCTTGTTCAGCCCGACAACAGCCTCCCTGCCGGCCTTCTGCTCTCTGAGTCCCGACGCCGACGACAGAGATCCGACGCTGCGGCCGAGCTGCACGCTGGGCCCCGACGCCGCCGACTCCGCCTCCTCCACAGGTAAACCGCCTCCCCCCGTCACAGCCGACGGCGCGCTGGGCCGGACCGCCCGCTCGGCCGGACCACCCGCTCGGTCTGACCTCAGTAACGTGTGCGGGCGCTCGCCAGGTTTGGCGCGGTACTCGGCCACGCAGGACATCCGCCAGCGCTGCAGCGACCCCTGTCCGCCAGCAGAGGTCGCCGTGGCGGCTGAGAAGAGGACGGCTCCCGGCGCCTCCTCGCCGAAGCCGGAGACGCCGCTGTCGCCAGAGTGGAGCACGCTGAGGCGGAAGGCCGAGGAGTCCGTGAGTTCCCGCCGAGCGTGGCCTCCGTGGTGTGATCAGCTAACCGAGTAACTTGCTAATGGCTGAGTGGCCTTCAGACACCATTGTGATGTTTATCCTCCCCTTTCTTTTGTCGTGTGTAACTCTGGTGTTTCTAGAGGGCTGATTGTCATGGACTCCCTCCTACCCCTCAAGTCCATGTAAGTGTGAACGCTAACAGCATGCCACCAGCGGCCGCTCTCTCCCGCCTAACAACATGCGCTTGCTCTCGCGGCGGGTTCCTCGCGGTTCTTAGGCTTAATGCGAGGTTCCACACTGAGCCTCAGTGTCTCTGTCAGCGTGATGGTGGAACAGGTGATTGGCTGATGAAGCGAAGCAGCGCTCCTGGTGGTGCTGGTGAGTGGACAGTGAGACGGTCCCGAGGGGGAAACACATTTACGTCTGTTTACTTCCACGTCTCTTTGGTACCACGCAGGGAAAGTGGCTCCGCCGTCATTCGTCGGTGAAAGCAGCTCTGTCACGGACCATCAGCTGTTGTCATGACGACGAAATACAAACAAATATAAGTGGCATCATCCCATAAAATAATTATAAACTGGCCCTTACGACAGCTGCTCAAAAGTGAAGCCAAACCATCTGCCTCCCCCTGGTGGCTGGCTGCAGTATAGGTGCTAAACCCTGACTCCTCCATGTTGGTGGGCGGGACTTGGACTGAAATATCAAAGTTTTCTTTGTAACATTTTTCAGGTAGGTTTTATTGTGTGGTTTTAATGAGTTATTTGATGCTATAAAAGGGGGCGTGGCTTCCTGACTGACAGCTGCTCTGAGTGACATCCAGGAAGTGGTGGAGGCGTTTACAGACGTGTGTTTAGGAATCCTACATGAGAGAGTGGAGAGGACGCGGGACACTGACTTTCTTTTGATCGATGACTCGGGATTGAGTTTCAATAGCATGTCGCTGTTCATTTTTGTACGCTGGTAGTCCACATCCACATGCATATTTGTATTAATATATGATGGTCGTCAGTGAGGCTGCAGGTGAGGACGTCTCGTGAGCATTGACTCAAGTGCATCACAGTTTGAGGGTGAACGTGCCGTAGCGGCGCTTCATTCCTCCAGCTGGCAGATGCCAGTGTTGCGTTCGCTGTCGTTTCCGCCGGTCGGCTCTTATGAGGTCATGTGGCCGACGACTCTGCTCGAATCCATCTCACAGAGTTCTGAAACGACATGGTGAAACGGTCGTGTGCGCCTCGCTGTTCTTCAGCCGCTCCGTCTGGAGCGTGAGCAGGAGTAACGGGCTGGAATGAACATGATCACCCAGGTTACGTCTGGTGGCTGTGGGAGCCGCCGGCGTTCGGGCTCTGTGCCGGGGGCCCGTCTGCAGGGCCGGGCGGTTGCATGCCCCGTGGCGTTCGGGCGGATGTGGGCGCGGCCTGCTGGAATCACGTGTGATGCTCTGCTGCCTCTGCAGATGGGAGCCTGCTTCTCCAAAGTCTTCAACGGTTGTCCTCTGAAAATCCACTGCGCCGTCACCTGGATTTTCCCCAAAACACGAGGTAAGACGGTGGGCTGTGGTTTGTCTGAGCGCGGTGAGCCTCCGCTGCCACGTGATGGTGATGCTGTGCTCCCTCTTAGACCAGTACCTCATCCTTGGGGCCGAGGAGGGCATCTACACCCTCAACCTCAATGAACTTCATGAAGACACTCTAGAGAAGGTAAGAGAGGGAATCTCGCCTGCCTGCTGTTGTTGCCACACACGACACAAAGTTGAAATGACATGATGAATTACTGAGTTTTCTCAAATGATCGCTGGCAGTCAGTTAAAAAGCAAATAAGAGTAACTACAATCAGCAACCTGCGGCCGTGTGCCTCCAGCAGCCCATCATGCAGCAGCCAACATGCACGTCTGCCCGTCGCCTGTGTACTGAGACTTTGAATGGACTGTATTTAATTATTAAGGGCAGAAAAACGCCATCATTCATCATTTCATAATATTAGACTGATATGAGTCTGAAATGTTGTCGTCATCGCCAGCGTTTGACTTGTGACCAGAAACTGGACCATAATACTATCCCTCTCTAGCTAAAGCTTGTTTCATTCTATTTTATCTCCAGACGTGCAGTGGTCGTAATGTTCTGGCTGATCGCCACACGTTCTCCGCTCATATTCGGTTTATGCTGATTTTGATGACAAAGCTATGATGTGATACTGGAGGGTCGGCATGGTGACGCCTGCGGGTCCTCCTGCATCGATGCTCTCCTTCCTCCCACAGCTGCTCCCTCAGAGATGCTCGTGGCTCTACGTGATGAACAACGTGCTGATGTCCGTGTCAGGTAACGGACGCGGCCGCCGGCGCTCTTCTTCTCTGCCTCTCTTCCTCTGTGCCGCGGCGACAGATGGCCACTAAGCGCCTGTGGGTGTTGCAGGGAAGTCGTCGCAGCTGTACTCCCACAGCCTGACGCTGCTGTTCGAGCAGAAGGGGCATCTGCAGAAGAAGCACAGCAGCCTGTCGCTCAGCACCAGCCGCTTCACCGAGAGGATCGGCCCCAGGTGAGGCGGGACCCGCCCCCGCCGCCGTCCTCCGGCGTCTCTCGGCTCGGTCGACCTCGGCGAGTGGTTCCGGCCTCGGCGTCTCCGTGACGACTGCCCTCTCTCTCCTCCACAGGAAGTTCGCCGTGTCCGTGAAGATTCCCGACACCAAAGGCTGTAGGAGATGTAGCGTAGGTAGGTGAGGCACAGCTGGCTCCGCCCCCTGGCATGTCTGAACCAATCACAGTCACCTGAGCTTTCGTCCTCCCCTCAGCGAGGAACCCGTACACGGACAGCACCTTCCTCTGTGGGGCAGTTCCGTCCGGCCTGGTTCTGCTGCTGTGGTATGAGCCGCTCCAGAAGTTCATGCATCTGAAGGTGTGTACCGCTTTGAGCGGCGGGTCGCGTCCGGCGCCAGGCGAACCCGCACGCTGACTCCTCCCCTCTCTGCTGCCGCCCGCTGTGCTCCTAGCATATAGCGACCCGGCTGCCGGAGGCTCTGCCCGTGTTCGAGCTGCTGGTGGTGGTGACGGATGAGTTCCCTCAGCTGTGCGTGGGCGTGAGGGACGGCGCCGGCGGGAGGCCCTCCGGCAAGCAAGTCAAGTTTGACATCATCGAGCTGAACGGGACGCCGATCTCAGAGCCAGGTGGGACGCTCGGCTGCTGTGCTCACCCACGCAGAGGTGCCACGCAACCTTCCCGAAGACCAAAGTTAATGAGTTACCCGATATGGTCGCATTTGAAACCACATAAACGGGTGCTGAGGGAACATGTTGGGTCTCAATCCGGAGGGCTGATGACATCATCGGGCGGGCGGGGGGCGAGCGAGCGTGCTACCGGTCTACACCTGAGACCTCCAACCTCCAGCAGGGGCCCGACACTTCCACCCCATTCACACTCTCACACACACACACACACACTCGCGGTGGAGGTGGGGGCTCATGCAGGATGCCGCAGCGACCAGGCATCGAGTCAGTGACCCTCCGAGGTCTCGGCGGCCTATTAAATGTCAGATTGACGTCTTCCCGTCGTTTTCATGTCTCAGACAAACCCTTTTCTCCTCTTTGTGTCCAAATATCCGATTGGCTGCAGAGGTCGGCGCCCTGAGGGCCGTTCAGGTGACCCAGCTGGACAGAGACTCTGTCCTTGTGGCTCTAGAGAGTAAGTCGCCTCCATCTGAAGCCGCCGGCCATCGCTGATAACGGAGTGCACGTAACTCGTGATTTCCATCTGACAGATGCCGTTAAGATTGTGAACCTGCAGGGGCTTCCGTCCAAGGAACTGGCTGCCGAGATGGCCTTCGACTTCCCCATCGAGACTCTAGGTAAAAACGGGAAGCTCCGGGCTGGTTTGAACTCTGTGACTCAGACCTGGTGTTCCCGCCACTGACAGCTGCCGTGTTCTCCAGTTTGCCTGCAGGACAGCGTTCTGGCTTTCTGGAAGCACGGCCTGAAGGGGAGGAGCTTCCGCTCGAACGAGGTGATTCTGGCGTTTGGCTCTCGCTCATTCAGGTTCATCCTCCCACGGCGGAAACACAGAGTTGAATTGTTTGTGTATCTGCAGGTAACTCAGGAGATCACAGACGAGAGTCGAGTGTTCCGAGTTTTGGGAACAAACAGGTACGTTCAGGATCAGATCAGCTCGGTTTTGGTCCTGATGAAAGAGGGTGGAGGTCATGAGGGACTGTAACGTCTGTGCATGAAGGTGATTGGCGGAGGGAAAGCGTCTTCTGAGTGATGAGGGTGGAGAACGGCTGGTTGGACGCTAAGCTAACTGTGTCTGAGCTAAAGACTGAGGAAATGCACCCTGGGGGGCATGAAGGGGGTCGAGGGGGCATGAAGGGGCTGGCCGGCCTGTGGAGCTTTAGGTTTTCAGGTTCTCCATCCGCACGTCCCGTTCTTATGAACGTGATATCTCAGGCTGATCTGGAGGGAAGTCCTCAAATTTGGCACAAATAACAACTCGGGCTCAAGGATGCTCATAAGATTATGGTGGTCAAAGGTCAAAGTGACTGTGACCTCACATCTGCCCCAGTTTTATGAATAGAACATGAAACTAGACAACTGGTTTGAAGAGTGTCACAAATACAAGTCGCCTAACAAAATGAGTGTGTTTGGTTCCTGCACAGATGAGCTGACAGAGTTTTTGCCCCCTTTGTGTCCTGGCCTGCAGGGACATCATCCTCCAGAGCACGCCCACCCACGAGCCCGCCGCGCCCAGCAACGTCTACATCCTGACGGGTCACGAGAGCAGCTACTGACGCGGTGGACCGACCCCCCCACCAGGGGTCACATTTGCTCTGTGACACCAGCGGGTCCCAACACCCCGATCCAACAAGCGGGGCTCAAAAACCGATCCCAGAACCGATGCCACCTCCAGATCGCAACAACTGATCCCACCACTGGATCCTAGTAACTGGTCCCAACGCTGGATCCCACCAACTTAGTGCCGAGCCTGAAACCGTCAGCGAGGGATTCAACTGGGCTCCAACGGTCAAACTGCATCATTCCCCAGAGAAACGCTGAGTCATGTCCGAGTCCTGGATGTGGCCGCCCGCCTCAAGCAGGTTAAACCTTCTCCATGTAAAAACAGCGGATCCTGACACCGCCGGCCGCAGTGTGGCTGCAACGCAGGAGACGGGCGCTCCACCTCCTCCCACTCAGATGCCTGCGGCGCAGCCTCTCCTCCCAGATTGCGTCCTCGAGTTTTAGTGCCTGTCGCCACGTTTGGAAGAAGAGCCGATCAGGAGTGACTCAAGCAGGTCTGAAGACTGTGTAAAGAGAACTGTGGAGGAGCAGCTCAGCTTCCAGCCCGTCGCCATAACAGTCAGGTGATCGGTACATGGTCTGTTTTGTAAAACGACACAGGCTGTTGACCTTTGACCTTCCACAGTTTGACACGCACAAATGAAGCGGTTACACCGGCCTGAAGTACACTGAGGCCCTCGACGAGCACCAAGATTCTCCAGGAAGCTTCTACTTAAGTCTGGAGACACAGCGACTGTTAGGACACTGCTGGATTTTATGGCCCTGAAGATGAAAACACTCATATTTACAGATGGACCTTTATTCCGAGACAGAGAGCGCCAGCACGGCGCCAGCGGCCGCATGGCCACTCGATCCTGCTCAGGTGGAAGCGGCTGAGAGCCCAGTGGCGCCATGCCAACAGAAACCCTCAGACATCTTCATGACAACACGGTTTGTAGCTGGATGCAGCAGCAGCAGGACAATGTTAGTTAGCGTTAGCAGGAGCCGAAGAGAAGTCGAACCGGGTCCCGGTAGCTGCAGTGCCGGTTCTGAGTCGGTTTAACAGGTGAACCTTCTAAGAACCAGCTGGCTTTCCCACAGACTCGAGGGCCACCGCAGAGTCTCATGGTGACGTCTGGTTGTGTCTCCTCACGCCAGCTGGGTTTCAGTTGCTCCTCAGTTGCTGAGAACTTCTGCTGAAGCTCACCGAGCAAGGAGACTCTCACGGGACGAGTCTGGTGACACACTACGCAAGTTCTGGTTGTTACAGTTGGCTGTCATAATGTCTGAGTAGGTCCGTGGTCAGGATAGCCCTGCCCACAAGCCCCAATGAAGGCAGCTGTGTCCTCTAGATTGGGGAGGTGTTGGAGCTACTCTGGAACCAGTTCTCCCAGTTGGGAGACACTTCTTTCAGCCAAAGAACTGGTGTGACAACAGGAACCAGAACTGGAACCATGGTGCTCAAAAACGGGTTTGAGTTAGAAGCCATAAACTTGACGCCGGATCACATGACGCTCGACTTTGCTTCCTGCCGGAATGACGGAGGGCTGTCGATGAGAGCCCAACTAGATGCCATCATGATAAAAGGAAATATCCCTAAACTAAATATGCTAAATTAACAATTAAAAAAGATTACACCTTGTTTTGTAGCCTAAATCGTACAGGAGCCCGAGAGCCACTAACGATGAAGGAAACAAAAGGACAGGAGGGACGATGAGGCTGCAGACCTCCATCATGGCAAATAACCTTCTCCTGAGTGCAGCTTAAACCATCATGTGTAAGTGTTTCCACACCTTTGAGCACGCGCCTCAGTTCCTCACAACGTTCCATCTAATGTTCCCAGAGACGTGAATGAGAGCGCCTCCTAAAATCGCCGATGCTGATGCACCATCAACGGTCTGAATCGGCCCCGTGCATCCCTCCTCCGTCGCCACGTTGATGGGCAGCGCTTACTTCAGATCCAGCTCCGGGAATCGGACGCGTCAGAGCGCGGTGGGACCAGCGAGGCGGGACCAGCGAGGTGGGACCAGCGCGGCAGTCCGGCCCGGTCAGCCGCTGCCCCTCAGTGAGGAGCAGCTGTTACACCAGCTGCAACCATGCGCCGGGGCCGCCGCTGCTCCATGGGGAAGCGCGCAGAGAGGCGCTCGGCTGACCTTCCCGTTTGACTAAAATGGAAACTCCACTACAGGATTTTTGTATCATGTTATTTATGGACAGAAGCCCATAAACACACTCTTCTCTGAGAGATACTTGAAAAACACAATATGCAAACAGTGTTGAGATTCTTTAAAGATGCTTTTATTGTTGTTGTCCATGAATGTGATGTAGATCAGATACATCAGAGGGGTTGTCGTTCATGAAGTTTTATCATCATTTGCAGCAGATTGCCAGCAACAAGTCGGCCTGTCAGCTGGCAGCATTCATGCCTGCGTGTGTCTGAATAACACTGATGGACCTTAACAAGTTAACGTTGTACGCGAGAGCTCCAATAAACCAAAAATAAATGTGTTCTCCTTGTTCAGGCTTCAGGTTTCTTGAAGTTCTTTGCAGTTCTGAAGGGAAAGTCTGACATTAGCAGCGATGAAGTGATGTCGCATCGGAGCACCCGCCGACGCTCGGACCCATCAGTCTCCCGAGGAAGCGAGGATTGGCGGGCCAACGTAAATGTGGGGGGGGTGGGGGGGCGCTGTGGGGTCTGGGGGGGTCGCGTCACTCCGCTGCAGGCGGAAATGAAGCGGGACAAGGAGCCGGAAGCAGCATCACGGGTGCAGCAGCGGCGCCATTTCGCTCTCCATTCATTGGCGTCGAGGCCTGCGTCGTCTCCGGGGTGAGTAGCTGCCGCTGCCGGATGCGTTTCCCGCCTCTCAGCGCGCCCGTGACGCGCACGACGCGGTTGCACATGTTCGTAAAAAGGACGCAGGCTGAGCTCGGCTCGCGGGCGGGCGGGCGCGCGCTAACGCTAGCTAACGCTAGCCGGGGAGACGTTAGCCAGCTAGCTCGTTAGCGCGTTAGCTGGTGGCCCCGCGATGTGAGCTAAACACGGGGCGCCTTGCAGCGGGAGCGCAGAGGGACGCGCAGGCTGCACGTGCGACGCACCACCGCCGAGCTACGTAATAACCGACATGCACGCGAGCCCAGCGTGCGGCGCCACGTAGTTTCAGCGGGGCTTCTTCGCGTAAACGGACCGGACGGACGGCAGCGTCCAAGCGGCGCCAGCTCACGGCGCAGCGCGCGGACGCTCCGGACCGGGTCCAGCGGGCTCTTTGAGCCGCCGCGGCCCGCCGAGAGCGGCTCCGTCACGGCGATGATGCGGGAAGAGACGCGCCAGCGGGCCGAAGGGCCCAGCGGCCGCTTCGGTCCTAGTGGAGGCTTGTAAACGGCAGCAAGAGTGATTGTGAATGCGGGAGCACCCGACACAAAGGAGAGAGGGGCTCTCTCACACACACACACACACACACACACACACACACACACACACACACACGCGCCTGACTCAGTGATGCACCTACTCTCAGGTTTAACGTCAGTCTAACTGCTGTGGCAGTTTAAATGTGCAATATCTCACCAATTGTATATATGTACTTTCCCACATGTCCCTTTGGTTTGAATCTAGTTTCTATATCTTATTTCTTGTCTCCATCTGCACGTATTTTCTGTTACTCTTTGCATTTCGCCACTGTGGGACGACAAAGGCCAGAGCTCGTCTTGGAAGCCGATGGCGCCAAAACCAATGAAAGCTGAATAATTTAAAATGTGAAAAGCAGTGAGACACTTTGACGTCCTGACTGCGTGACATCAGTCTCAACGCGCGGTTGCCGTGGTGATGGAGCCAGCAAAGCAAGAATAAAAGCCAAGCCTCAGGAACACCGAAGCTTAATCGTTTATGTCAAAGGCACATTTTTTTTAGAAGTTCAATATTGTTAAAGGCTTCAAAGTTGTTGGAAATTTGAATGGATGAACAAATGTTCTTTAAAAGCAGAAGCCTTTGATAGTTGAATGTTTTCATAGTTTAAAGAGTGCAGAAGTAGTTAACCAGCAAACACCAGCCAAAACAGGAGGAGCGTTCATGTTTCTCCTCTTGACATCTTAGATGCGGCATTCACGCGTCAGCAGTTTATGATCCGTTTGTAGGAAACGAGCGTGGTGGGGATGGTGAGAGGAGGTTGTCTTGGTTAAAGCTCAACCGTGAGCAGTGAATCATAAACACCTGCCAGGTGAAGCCGAGTTCTCGCTTGAGTGCAGCCAAACCGTGATTGGTTATCGGTCCTGACAAAAACGTGTTTCATTTCGGTGGAGTATTGATTGTTAATGCTAAAAAGAGGGAAACCATACTTGAATTTTGCAAAGCTTTTGGCGCTGTGGAAGCTGCGGTTCCACTGGTACGTGGTTTCTTAGCTGCACTGCTTGATTGATCACCCAGTCATCACCTGTCCAGTAATGATGTGTTTTTCTGAATCCTCTAGGATTCACAGAACTCCATCATGGTGAAAATTTTTATCGGCAACCTCGCCTGCAACACCACCGCCGAGGAGCTGCGCGAGCTCTTCGAGAAGTACGGCACGGTCACCGAATGCGACATCGTCAAAAACTATGGGTTTGTGCACATGAGCAACATGACGGAAGCCGAGGAGGCCATCCAGAACCTAAACCAGCACCAGCTGCACGGCTGGCGCATGAACGTGGAGATGAGCAAAGGGAGGCCCAAGTCCACCACCAAGCTCCACGTCAGCAACCTGGGCGAAGGCGTGACCGGCGATGTCCTGCGAGCCAAGTTTGAGGAGTTTGGCACAGTGGTGGAGTGCGACATAGTGAAGGACTACGCCTTTGTTCACATGGAGCGAATGGAGGATGCCATGGATGCCATCAGTAAGATGGACAACACGGCTTTCAAAGGTGAACTCTCGGGCGGGGGGTGGGTGCCGGGGGGGGGGGGGGGGGCTTCGCTCCCT
>CAAKHG010021904.1:7872-19706 GCA_901007715.1 Dactylopterus volitans
GCTGCTGTCACTCGGCTCAGAGCTACAGGGGTTAATCTGAGCCAGGCTTGCCCTCTCCTCCTCAGTCAGATAGACCAATTGTCTGTCCCTGTAGCAACAGAAACAATAGCAGCATTATCAGCTCTGCTGCCTCCTCACCAAATCCACCCCATCCAGACTGCAGATAAACAAGTTTTCATACTCAGAAAACTGTAGACAAGAGGTGACTCAGCTGTTCATTGGACATTAAGTGGAACTGACACACCGCATCATCAGACCAAGACACCATACAGTGCAAAACATATCATAAAAACTCTTACAGTGGCATGGTGTCCAGAGGCTTTACGTGAGCTTTGTGTACGAAGCCAGTATGTCCAGTGGAGGCGTGTTTTCCGATGAAGACATCCAGGCATCTAACCAGAAGACCCCGGATCTCTACAATGTCACCTTGACTCAGCTGGAGTTCATCTTGACCCACTGGACTGTAGTCAACAACTGCTACACATGAACCTGTCACTGAGATGTCATGTGATAGGAGGAATGAGATTAGGTCAAGCATTTGAGATTCTTGCGAGCTTGGGTAGAAGGTAGTTAGAACACTGATAAAGATGATTCACCTCTTCTACCAATAGGCTTCTTTGGCTCTAAGTGACTGATGGGGTTCACATTCTAGACAGACAAGAGTGATAGTGATAGAAAAAAAGCCATCTATTTTCATCTAAGAACCATCTTTAAACAGAGACAGTAGCCTAAGACAGCAGTTATTAGCCATTTATAACGCAGTCTTGAGCTCCATCCTAAAATGACTCAATATCCATGCTTATCATGAGTAATGTGAACCTAATGACTCACATGATGGTCTTGGTGGGTAAACATTTCCCAGGTGATCTTACAACTCTGTAGGTGCATATAATGCCACAAGAGATTAAATACCTGTGATTCCCCACCAGGCATTTAGAACCGAAGAAGCCTTTTGGATGAGAGATGAAACATCTTCAACAGCCAAAAATAAGTCGAGTTGCTCTCTACCTAAACTCTCAGGATTATAATGGCTTTGTATGCAAGTCTAATGATGGCTATGATAGTGGGCAACTTAGCCACCCACTTCAACCACTGATTGTGAGACATTTTGTACTAAAGGCTATGGGTCAGAAAGCAATATCACAACTTCTATGTGTTTTGCTTCCAAACCACTAAGTAAAATCTGGTCATATGCCACCCTTGTAGGTGTGGAGTGCTGGACATGAGGTGCTAGCTTGTTAGCATCTATAAACAATCCTCCTTTAAATATCAGTGCCTGGAATCAGCCTATATTAAATGAGAACACTACTCTGTATGGTATATATGGACTGTACATGTATGAGTATGGCTCTACCAAATGAATGTTCAAATGGCTCCTTTTCTGTTGGCGAGCTTCCAGCAAAGCCTTGGTGCTTCCTCAGGAACCACCTAAATAAACAGGGAATTCAACAAAACCACACTGACTTTGTTCATTCTCATGTTAATAATGCTACAGTAGGCTATTTAGTTGTAATGGATGTTTTTATATACAGAACAACACTCACTGATAAAAAGGATAAGGCAGCGGTTGCATGGCGTTAACCGGCACGAGTCCGTGGTGTCCTGTGGTGAGCAGTGTCCCCTCCCACATGTCACCCTGCCCTGTGTCCCTCACCATCAGCAGGTCATTCTTTTTGAACAGCAGCTGCTCTTCGTCTTCTCCATCCTGCTCACCTCTCGTGAGCAGCGCCTTAGCAAAGAAGGATCCTGCAAAGAGGCCGACATATTAATAGACTGATACTGCCGCTCCCTCTACTGTACATACGGTCCACTCCAAGTAGCACGTAATATTTAAATGAAAACACACAGTGTTTTCAGTCTGCGTGTGTTTATGGTGATATAATTCACCAGTTCAAGTTGAAGATCAGCAATTTTGCTCCAGCTGCTGCACCCTCATTCGGTCGTCAGTAAATGATGGATGCTTTCGAGCCTCCTGTATTAAGTTAATGCAATTCTCATCACTATTTGCCAGCAACACAGTCCTATTTTGCCTAAGGGAAATGTTCAGGGGAAAATAGTTTTGACTGTGTATACTCGGCAGGTGGAAACCAATATAATGCACATCCTTAGAGGTAGGGAGTGTTGTAATTTTTGCTTTGAGTCACAAGTTTTGCAATGAAAAAGATTTCTCAGCAAAGTGCTTAAATTTAGTCCAGTTTAATTCAATTATGGAAGACATTTAGAGAAGAAAGGGCAGCAAACAGAAATTGGATGATACTGCTGATGGGGGAAAAAAAGTAGAAAAACTGTAGAGTGAAGATTATTGTAGCAGTGCACAGTAAAGCACAAGAGCTCTTAAACTAAAAATAAAACATCCAGGATTATGAATTGTGCAATGTTTAGCTTGTCAGTTTTCAAAGTGTTAATTGGGGTCAAAGTAAAAATGGATTTAGAATAATGCGGTCAGCTGCTGCCACATTGCCACTATTGTCACGAGACAAAAATTTAGAGGCCATCATTTTTGAATTAGAGATGCACTGGCTGAATTTCACCTTCTTAACCTCTGTGTTAATCATGGAAATGTTCATCGAAATCCTATTCAATGACTGACTCTGAAGCGTAACATCACTGACCTTCCTGCAGTAACAGTCGCAGGTAGAGGGTGGCCAGATGTTCCTCATTCACCCTTACGCTGATTTCTAAATCACTGAGCACCTCTGGGTCCAGCCAGAAGGACTGATCACACAGGAAGTTCTCCAAACAGCGAGCCACGTAGCCTGGAACACAGTACGACATACAAATATTGCAAACACCACCGATACCACCAAAACTAATAACAAATCGCATTAGTCAGCACAATCATAACCATTCCTACCTAAAGCGAGATAACTGGAAAACTTCCAGATTTCCTCAACAGTCTTGAACGTGAGCACAAAGCTGTCCTTCTCCGCATGGACACACACCAGACGTGCAGACAAGTCCTGCAAACACAAAGTCTCACATTTCAGAAACAGAACATGCATCCATCTCTACAGGAGATGCACAATCAGCAAGGATAATCCATCACAGCACACGATGATACATAATGTACATTAGAGTACAGTTCAATAAGATAGGTGGAGGAGCAAAGTGCTGTTTATGTAATGTTTGTATTGTATCCTGATTGTAACACACTTTAAAGAGCTGGATGACATCTTGGCTATTGCTTTCAACCACTCGGAGCCGGGTGCGCAGGGCCTCTTGGAGGGCTCGGTCGGGGTCCCCGCTGGACCGTCGCTGCCCAGTGAACAACAGCAAAATTTCTGGGCAGAAGGCAAAATGAACACTATTATTAACAACATTTATATAGGCTTGTTGGGACTGGAAATGACATGAAATCTAAAAATATCCCATGTAAATAATCTGAGATGAATAATAATTATAATCATCTGCTCTGTAAATTAAACTAAAACTATAACCAAACAACACTTTCTAGACTTCATTAAAGATTTTCTTTGCATGCTCAAATTTCAGTGAGATGCTTTGAGAGCAAAATGTTTGTCCCCGGAGAAATACTGAAGCTATTAGGCCTCTTACTGGCCGCTTGGTGTGGCCATTAAAATCCATTTGAGAGGAAGAACCAGGGGAATGTGATGGATGGAGCTAAACTGCTGAGTGAGTAAAACATTAGTAGACATAGAAATGTGCCCCATCAGTATGCATGGCTATAATATGAGTCAGATAAAGTATGTCTCTGTGTATTAAAATGCAAACTAGTCTGTGGTAGAAACAAGTATGAATGTACCTGAGGAGAATTTCTCGCCCAGTGACACAGTGCTTCCTCTAAAGAAAGCTTCTTTCCTCTTCCAGTAGCTGTCTGGCTCTGACCCTGCTTCACCAGATTCCACCACTGAGCCGTCATCCTCCTCACCTGTAGTTGACGGAGGACAGAAACTCAGGACAGAAGGTGCTGGGGTGAATTTAACATGCCATCTTCATTGATTCAAGGCCAAAAGGAGAGAGGTTCAACTGCAAATAAGGACATGCGGTGGCCAATGAATTCCTGCACTCCTTAAGCTGCTGCTTTCTAAACACTTATGTCTGATGAAGACAGGTAAGTAATATGTGGAAACAGTTTTATCAAGAGGGACATCAAAAATGTTGTTTTTATACAACAAAAGTCCCAGACTGATGTTGGCAGTTTTACCATAAAAATTTTTTAATAGATTATATATGAAACCCTATTTTCAGTTGGGGTTTTTTTGCATTTAAGAGAACATGACTAGCATTTGGTCATATGGTGCAAGCTGAACATGTGACTTAAAGGCCACAGTTCCAGAGACGATCTCAGTTATATCTGCATAGTTTTAAAAGGGTTCTATTACATTTTAATCAGGATGTTAGTTAGAGATGTTAGAGTTTATGCAATGGTTTGGCCATGTTTGCATTCATTCACTACCACTTGGGCAGCAGAAGTTTTTTTTTATATATCCATGACTTTTCTCTACTTGAAAAATTATGCAATCTTGCACCTATTGCCCTGCAAACTGCTAAGTACCACTTTTGGGGAATCAATAAATTAGAGTATGTTCACTTCAGCACATAAACAGGATCTTAATAGTTTCAAAGCACATGGAGGCTCATAACTGCCTGTACAGGGGCGGCAGGCTTCCCCTGGTTTGTTCCATTGTGCAGGGAGGATGTCCCAAACACTTCCTCAGTCTGTGACCAGCACATATCCTTCTCACACAAGCCTTGCGATCTTCTATGTTGTCACCACGACCATATTATTTCCAATCATTTCATTATAAACTGACAACATCTGGCTGCCCTGTGCAACGCACGCCACCTTCAGTCATGATGTCATTTCCTGGGAAGTGTTCATTCGTTGCCCCAAGTGTGTAAGGTGGTTCCCTCCAAAGAGCGTCCAGCTCAGCAGGAGAGATGTCTGTAAAAAGGGGGAACATATTAGGCCTGGACAGTCAAATATTTTAACAAGTCAACAGACATGTCATTCCATCCAGGCGAGTTGGGGGTGCGGGTGTTAATGTCTCGAGGGTAGATGCGAGAGTTGCAATTTGTTAGTGGGAGTTATCAGGGTTTGAGGGGATACGATGACGTTAAACACACACAGCTGCACTGACTTCAGAGAAAAGTCGGGGCTCATACAGCCGCCCTGCCCCTGACTCCTGAGAATGCACGTTTGTGTAAGCACGGTCACATGTTTCATGATACTTAGACACCGCCGTCAATGGAAAAAAAAAAAAAAAATACCGTGATCCAAACAACAATCATTTTTCTTCTTTTTCAACATGCTGTATCAGTGCAAAAAACTCAACAGCAACAGTATTATCTTGATGCAAAGCATTCACAGGAAGACAATGAGGCACACAATTTAGCAACACAATGCAGTATGACATTATGCTGAGGACAACAGCCTATTCTCTCCCATCCTACAACACAGAACACAGTTAAGCAGCAACAGGACTGCTTGGGTCAACACAGTCATGCTTCTACAGTACAGCACAGACACACGCCATGCCCGGTTTACCTTCTTGACTAAGCGTGTTACCCATGTTGCATATAGACCTACACTCCTGTCTACCTGAATGTAGCAGCCCGTCTCATGACGGTGCAGTCGTAGCACCGAGAGCAGGCTGGGACCGACCTGTGAAAGAGGAGAGGCAGACTTTGATGAGCGGTCCACAGCAGGAGGAGTTGAGCAGCGGTCTGCAGCAACAAGACGCCATCTGGCCCAAGAACCGGCAGCTCCCAGGGATCAATGCCATCCCATCAGCCTCTCTGACAACAACTGACCCTCTTCCTCCCTGTTGGACTAGCTCTGCTCCCTTTCCTATTTTTGTATTCCCTTTCCTGCCCTGCTCTCTCTTTAGTCGGTGTTAACTGAATGTGTGTCCTGTGTCTCTTCCCTGCTCTCCTCTTCTCTGGCTGTCTGGCTTCTGTGTGTAATCATACTGCCTCTCGCTGTCTCCATCTACCTCCACCCACCAGCCTCTCTCTCCTCAGTAGCTGCCCAGTCAGTCAGTGAATGCACAAAGCACTCTCTCCGACTGGCATGAGTGTGTGTGTGTGCGTGCGTGTGTGTGTGTGTGTGTGCGTGCGTGCGTGCGTGCGTGCGTGCGTGTGTGTGTGTGTGTAAGTGGGGGGTCAGGCCTCAGAGAGAGTTTTCCTAGGTGCTGTGTGTGCATGGGCCAGTGAAAATATGCACAGAATGTGTGTCACAAAGACAATGTGTGTGTGTTTTACGATAATGTATTGCTGATCCAGGGTAAGGCAATGCCACAGAGGGAGAGCAAGGACGGAGGCTGCAAGGTCACAGGAAAGAGGGGGTGAGAGCTGCCTGGTGGGGAGGATCTGTTTATCCTAATAGATCAGTTCAACGCAGGTCTCCCTCCCATCAGATGGATGACAGAGAGGTAGACGACACACCAGGACAACATTGTCCCATGCTGTTTGCTCACCATGAAGCCAACATGGCAACACAAGCTTGAGTGACAAGAGACCCGACCACTGTAATTCACTGTTCAAGGCTCCGGATGATGCAGACATGCAGGTGTGATCTACAGAGTTTGCAGTCACATGAAAGTTAGAACGACTGTCCCTGTGTGACCTTTTATTTCAAAAGGGAGTAGCCTATATGTAGCCCAATGAAACATCCCTTGAGGTGTCCTCTGCTCTCGTTCTCCCTGCTACGGTGATCTCTCGGTCCATTGTTTGCGCTCTCTCTATTCTCCTTCTCTCTCTGTCCCTGTAGCCCTCTCTCTCTTGTCTTCTCTCTCCCTTCCTCTGGCTCCTCTCTGCTGGACCTTCACCTGCAGATGAACTTCTACCCCAGACCTGCCTGATTTTGATGTTGGGTCTGGACTGGTTCTCTTTCTGACCTTCTTCATGGATCATCACTCACTTATCACTCATCTATGTTTCACATTAGACACATGTGTTCCTATAATGTTTCAAATTAATGCATAAAACCCTATTTTCCTCTATGTGGCCTGCCCTCTTCCAGGTCACCGCAGTGCAGAGGAAGTCATATGGTGGCGGCACCAAAGGACGACACCTCATCTTACTTAAACTGTCATCTTGCTCAAATATTAAGTTCTATGAGCACTTTAGTCATTTCAGTGAATCTGGGCAATATCAATAAAATTGACTTGTCTTAATTTCTCAATACTCCTTTGAACATGGATTTTAAATTAAAAGAACAACTGCTTTGAAGTAATTAATAGTTTAGATATGGGGATTTTTCGCCGACAGTGGTTAGTTTTGAGGTGTTTTAGGTCTATCAGTGCTTATGAGAAGAGCCAATAAAGCCTTCATTGTTACGCTGTTGTACATTGAAATTAGAACTGCTACTCATCAATCATCTTTTAAAATCTAAAAAGTATGAAAAAACCCGTAATCTGATACAATAGAAACTGTAAATAAATAGATAATAAATATCAGAGTAGTAGGTTTTAATTAGAGATGAAACAGAAAATGTTCATCTTGTGATTAAAAGTGCTAAAAGAGAGTAATGATACACACACTGACATCAATGCTGTACAAATCATGTAACATATAAAAAGACATTTTTCATGCGTGTTCATAAGCAACTGCCCTCAAAATAATTGAGCATCACTGTAGATAAGAATTCTTATCCTAAGGATTTGAACAGTACAGTGTTTATAGATACTTATTCAGCTGATGCCTCAGTCTTCTTATCAGTATGATGCACTTTTGCTGGATGTTTAGAGAGATTGTTGACAGCCTTACATGCAACAGACCAGTTGCACCTGTGTTGAGGAGCCTCGGCAGCATTAACTGTAATGAAGTGTAACCAGACTGATGAGAATTCAGAGCTCTCATCTCTGTCACTCAGAGGCAGAAAGCTGCCCCGCCCTTCATTTGTCATATAGATACCAGAATAGGACCTGACTGCAGACTTAACTCCTAATGGGGGCATCTTTCTATCATGCTTGCACAGAGCATGTTGTACGCTGCACCTCTTCCAGGTCACCAGCAACTGGGTGCTAAGTGGCTGTTGTTTGGAGCTTTTAATTGTTGTTCAAATTAAATGATAATACTAATAATGTTATTTTACATTGATTTTACCAGAGTTTATTGTGCTCATACAATAAACAAAAAAAAAACAAAAAACGTGTATTTACAGTTAGTACGCTGACGTAAATGTGGTTATATTAATTCAGTGTGAAATAAGTGATTTAATTGGTCAGGAATCTTCCGTCACAATCTCAACACAAAGAGAGCAACGAACTGCCACTTTAGTTCCAGGATTTAATGTTACATGTGATCTGTGTTGGCCATTGTAATATACCTATTACAGACTGTGTAACTAAACTAACAAAGGGAAGAGCCGTTTTGCAGCCAATCTATGCAGAGAAGCTCGAAAAACAAAAACAAGCAGATAAATCAGGAAGAAACCACATAAATCATAAATTGCACATGTACTTGTTTTATTGGTAGACAGCAAAAGTCTTTGTTGAGCTGCTGTAACAGGAAGTGTGGCATGTGACATTAAAATGAGATAAAGAAAAAAAAACCTAATAAAATTTAAATACTAAATGTTTAAGATTATTTTCAAAAGCTTTGAAGTGTAAACATTCTAAGAATATTGTTAACAGATGGATTTAGCCTGTAATGTTACTAAATGTGAAATTGTGGATCTACAAAGCAACAAAAGTATAGAAAAGTCAGCTTTGTGTCTTCAGATGATTAAAAGAAATTTTGATAAAAACTTTTTTTTTTTTTTTTGCTTTATTAGAGACGCACGCAACATTATTGAATTTCAGGCTTTGCTATCTCTTTGCAAAATCTAATAGATGCCATTTGAATAAGTCACTAATCAAAGGAAATGTAATTTGAAAATAAAGGAGACCTTATATGTGCATGTTAATTTGATGCCAGACTCTATGTTCACATCACATCACAGGATCGGCTCAAATGAAAGCTCATATTGTCAGCAGTTACATGGCTGGTGCATGTGCAGAGCTCTGAGTTCATTATTTTTAGACAGACCCGTCCTCTCAGTTCCTGTTTACCACCATCAAAATAGTGTAGTTCGAGTAGTGTTTGTCTCTGCAAACCGCTTTCCCAAAGCTAGGTGCGTCCAATTCATTTTTGAAGAAACCTACTGTTTTCCATATATAAAATATGGCACACTCATATATTAATGATGTTCCTGCAAGTTAAAACATTTAGACTTTCTCTAAAGATGAAACAGCACATTGGTGATAACAATGTTAAAAAAAAAGTTGCTCAAGTCAATTGATTTCACATGGCGAAAAGAAAAGAGGGAAGAAAGAGGGTTTAAACTAAAGTGAGGGTTGGTCTTAATAGTATGATTGCATGACTACTGTCAGCTGCTTCACTAAATCACTGATAACAGAAGACAAAAGCATTGTTTCTTCCTTTTTGTGCGCCGCTCGTGCTGCTGATTGGACACCGAAGAGGATGGAGGCTGAACAGGCTGATCATCCAGTCACAGATCAGTCTGTCCATCTTGTTTACGTTCTGGCTGAGCAGCCGTGATTGCATCTGTGCTTGTGAGGCAGAAAGCAGTAAACAGGCTGGCAGCGTTTTGGCGCATATATCCTGACACTCTTTCAACTCTTCTCCTTGTTTCTCATAGTGCAACCAATTCTGTCTAATCCAATAAAGTGCTCGACCTGATATGTGCGGTCACATGCTTGGCTTTTGTCTGCACCAAAAGCAGCCAAACACTGCATTCAGTTCAGTTCAGCAAACAGTGTGGTTCCTGGGGATGATGCACAAGTCACGATAACACCTCTGGGTCTAGCTGCCGTTCCCTAGCAGCTGGAGCAGCAATACCCGTCCGCCTCTGAGTGACAGTGAGGACAGCTTCACGAGAGTCTCATCAAAATATTATCCACGATTAAAGACACGATGAGCCACAAACGCTGTGTATTGCGGTGAAAGACAGAGCCCGGTGACCACATGCCATAAACGACTTTTACGGCCACCAAACAATCTGAAGCCACAGCAAAGCCTGGGCTGCGATCGTGACACTCGACGGTCCGTGACAATAACATTCAACCTAATAAGAAACATATGGTCTATCTGGCTGTGTTCAGAATGCGTGACAAGCGGGGTCATTTGAGGTGTGCGGCCGTGTCTCTGTGTTTGCACGATCAAGGTTTGTAGATTCGGACTATGTGGTCGAGGAGTTGGCGGCGGGTAATATGAGCCAGGGGTTAGGGGCTCTAAGTTTAGACTAGCCCTCTGTTAGCTCACTCACATGCCTGTGTGCCTAGGACAGAACTCCCTGCAGGGAGCTTCCCACACTGGCAGCATTTTGGAAACCTTTCAAACAAATATCGAAGGACTATAATTGCGAGTAAAGTGTTCAGGCTGGGTTTGAAATGCACAATCGGACATTATTTCATTCATTAGAAATAGAATGGAAGGCAGAAGAACAGAAGACACATTCCCTGCTCTGGGTGTGTGAGTTCTGCATTATCACTACGTGTGCAGCATTCTAATCATTGCTTGACAGTTACTGCCCATAAAAACTTTTGCTGGAGTAACGCCAAGTGGACGGTTGTGTGAGTGAGTGCAAAGTACAGCAGAGCTCATGTTCTTGACATGCAGAAATACTACAGAAACAGCTGTTAAAAGATTTGGAAAAAAGAAAAGAAAAAGCAACTCTTACCTCTCTGTTCCTGCCAGCTCTCCCCTCTCAGTTCATTCCTCATGTGCGTGGCAGAACGTCTGTGTTTCTATGTATCTCTGACGGTCGTACATGTGCGTATGTCACCGTCTAACTGGTGACGTACATCTCATGACAGCTGCCCAGACTCACACCATTCTTTGCCGTCTGTCCACACTCACCGGCGGAATAACAGAAACAGAAAGTGCTCGTTTGTGTTTAAGTCTGTTCCTTGGAGCGCAGCAGAGGCTATCCCACACGGCATGTCACTGACTGACTGAGGAGGCTTTTTTTTTTTTTTTTTTTGCTTTAACTCCTCCCATCGTCTCTCTCTCTCTCTTTCTCACCCTCTCCCCACACACGCACACACTTCCTCTCTGTGCCAAATTTTGGGAAATGTATCAGCTTACAAGAGGTACATCACAGTATTTTTTTTTTTTTTTTTTATGACTCATTTTGTCATTGAGTGTTGCAAAAGTACCGTACACACGGTCTGTTTCCTCATTCTGCAACACCAGTCGCACCAGTTTGGCAAGACGCAAACGTGACAGCAGATTAGAGCCCCAAACAATCAGCTGGTTTGTACATACCTGAGCTATCACCCGCCCACATTCCAACGATGTGGTGCCTTAACACCCGCACACACATACAAACACACACACTGCCCGTGTTCCTGTGATGTCAATGCTCGTACATACGCTATTTACTCTCATGTTGAGAATGACAGTGCAAAAAAGCAGTTTTTGCTTCCGCATACTCTCCACCACTTCCCACATGCAGCAATGACGTCTTGTTATCATTGACACTCTTTCACTTTCTGGGTCATGGGCATCCCTATCTGTGCAGCAGGAGATAGTAATCCCCAGGCCAGCAGTGCTTTGGTTCCTTGTGCTTTTTTTTTGCCTACTTAGTTAAATATAAACTCTGGAACTGATTGTGTATCCACAGCCCCCAGAGCACCATTACAAAGTCACCCTGAACACACAATATCAGCCCTGCACTGCACATGTGATCATGTAATTGGCTATGCAAGACTGCAGGACACAGACCATTTATTCTGCTCTGTTTGCAAAAGAGTGTGTGCATACGTGTGTGTGTGTGTGTGTGTGTGTGTGTGTGTGTGTGCGTGTGTGAAGCATGCTGTGGCACCGTGAGCTTTGTCTTTGTCCTTGAAGACAGTGGATGTAAT
>CAAKHG010021905.1:3473-15925 GCA_901007715.1 Dactylopterus volitans
TACATAAGAAAGTAGTGGGGACATGTCACAATAACTTTCTATAACCATTATTCTCTGCTTCAAACCATGAAAAAAAAAAAACAACAGTAAAGTGATGACTTGCACTTCCTGAGTGCTACTGCACAGACTCTGAGCAGGAGGAAGTGGAGGCGATCATGTGATACACAGTCCACGCTCTCGGTCTGATGGCGTTACTCGCCGCGTTGAGTGCGAGAGTGCTTTGCCTTTAAAATTTTTTGGTATTTCAGCGAGAAACATTCAGTGCAAACAGAACCCTTGATTGTTTTTTGCAAAAGGAGGGCAGCCAAATGTTTGCCCCCGCCGGGGGGGCCCCCTTAGATGAGTGACGCGGGCGCCATGAATGAACACTGGCGAGGCAGACGTTCGATGAGCAATGAGAGACCCAGATGTTATGATTCGTCGACGCAGCAGCGTCTCGATCACGGGTCGAAACGCGAGCGGCGGCGTCGGAGCGGTTCCACCTGAGCCCCCTTTTAAATTCCACACCTCGCAGATGCGAGAGGTCATTCCATTGGTTCCTGGGAATGCGAGCAGCCCCCCCGGCCCCCGCGGGGTCGGCTATGTGCTAATAGTCTGACAATGTTCCCAGAGGTCATGCTGACACCCAGGCCGATCTTCTGACCACCCCTTTTTTTTTTTTTTTTTTTAGCATTTTCATTCCACATGAAGCGTCATGAGGTCCCGGTGGGTCTCGTCCATCAAATCCTGGTGCCTGGTTGAATATCGCGCGGCGTCCCTCGCCGCTCGGAGTGTGCATGAAAATATTTTCGCCTGCATGGCCGCCGTGTGATGGCAACCCGCTTGTTTTGTGTTGAGCTGTGCCGGAGCGCGCGGCTCTCGCTCCCTCCCGCGCGCATCACCCAGCAGAAGCAGCGCGGAGTCACTCGTTAAACATATAGATCCACCGCCGAACTGCGCAACGCAACTTTTATGAACGTCGAACTGTAGAATAGCAAATGTCGTAATAAAGGATCCACACGGCATTTTTCCATTTTACCCGAAATCTCTTGGGATAACTTGGGACAACCTCTAACAGTCATTTGTCATGGGGGCAGCACACTAGAAATATCATCTGAACCTGACAGTTGCGCAGCTTTAGTAAAAGTCAGGCGCGCTTTCGCCACTGCGATTAGCTTTCCGCCTGTTTAAGCTCCCACCACAGTCCCGCAGTTATACTTTATCCAAAAACTCAGCCTCCAGACTGCTTCCAAAAGCTAGAGGATCCTGTCACATCGCCTCGGTTTAAGCATGACTCAAAGACTCAATGACTTAAAGACCTTTTAATACATCTCATCCAGGCCTCTCAGATTGGCCGACCAAAAACTTTTAACCCTAAACTGAAAACCCGAGGCCGACCGCGCGTTCCCCCTTTGCTGGGTGAAACCCGATGCTCCGCTCGGAATCATGGAACGCCGCCGCCACTTTTCGTGGCCCGCTGTTGCTTCTCAACGGGCAGGGAGCGTCTGGCCGGTCAGGAGTCACAGGCAGCTCTTTGCCTTTGCGGGTCATCGTCCTCCCCAGTTCACCGCCCGGGAGGCAGAGGTGGCTGATGTTATGTTATGTCAATATGTTTGATTGATGCAACGCCAGGTGCACTGTGGGTTAGACCCGTTACCGAGTTGCCTTTGTTGTATTCATGAGTCATCGAGTTTTTTTTTTGTTGTTGTTGTAAGTGTCTACAGGAGCTGGAGCTGTGGTGCTCCCGTCCGCCGCCGCTCTCATCCGCCTCACCGGCCTCGGCTGGGGCCTCCTGCCCGTCCGGGAGGAGCCTAAACTCCCGCTGGCTCGGGAGAACCTGATGCGACGCGAAGTGAGAGGGACCATTGCGGTGATCCGGGTTTCGGAGACGCGAGCAGCCTGCTGGTGGAGGGCCTGGTGGAGGACACGCGGGCACGTCGGCAGTCGAGTCGGCAGCCTTCTGAAACGCCCGTCCAAAACAATCTGATGGGAGGCTAACGTTGCCATAGAGACCGGGCAGTGCCGAGGCTGTGTCGAAGTGATAATGTTATTATTAACATCAATATTATCAGCAGGTCACTGAACGCTGAAGAAAGCAGGTTCAGGATTGTGCTGGTTGATGTTGGATTCCAGTGTTGCCACATGTGAGATTCTGGAGAGCTCTTTTTATCATCCCATCAGTCAGAATATGCTTATGCTTAATAACACTGATTCTCTTCTATTGGTAAAACATTCTAGGAATCAAGCTGTGAATGAGAAGGACTACTTTCTCTTAAGTTACTTAGAATACGTAATTGATTACTTTCTTGATGTAACGTGGTGTGTCATATTTGGGAGGATCTTTGGGCATGAAATGGAACCTACCAGTCACAACTATCTTTTCAATCTAATCGTCCAATTATCTGAAGCAAGGAATCAGTGTGTTTTCATGAGCTTGGAATGGGCTTGTCCGCATAACGAGCAGGTCAAGCATGTGCTGAATTTGCATCTACAGTAGCCCAGAAAGGACATTTTTGCCCGAGTAGATTGCTCCAGAATTTTAATTTGCTCATTTCCCCTCGTGCTTTGGATTAAGGGAAAAAAAAAACCAGCAACCCAAAAACAACTACCACGCCAAACATCACTGAGCATGGTGGAGGCGTGTGGCGTCAACACACAAGAACAAATCTGTTTGATCAACAGCTCAGATCTGTTCATTTCTTTTGGAATATTATCAATAAGTGATCACTTTCTTGGCTGGAAAAGAGTGTTTGTTATGATTTCCATTTGTTGTTAATAAGTGCCCCCTTGCATAAAGCCCGCTGACCCAGCTGCAGCAATAATGGGCAGGAAGACCAGAAAGAAGCTGCCGAGATTGGGGAGATAGGGAGTATGTCATATCTAAAATAATGGAGGCGCTGACGGGGGGAATCAATGGGACGTCTGTGAGGGCAGAAACAATGATACTGATACATGATGTGCCTCTGTTGCAAATCGATAACGGCGTTCTCGGCCGGGTCGGCCCCATGGTTAAGTTCAAAAACCTGCGGTGAGGACACCATCGTAGTTCAGATTAACCGTTTGGTTCAGGATATTAACGGCAACGGCCCGGGAAATTGAGCAGTCTGGGCTCTGGTAGCTGGGATTTGGGGTCCGACGGCGTCCCACCTGCCTCCACACACAGATTTGGGATGTAGACATCATATTTTACAGCATATGTCCTCCTCTCCTCTGGCGATAGATGCCATCTATGGCCACCAGATGGCATCTGTCATGGATTTTCGTTAGCTGGTGTGCAGACACGGTTGCGAGCGTTTGCAGCGACGCTCAAAACCCAGACACTCGTTCACACTTACACACCGTGTCCATTTCCGTCGGCGGTCTCTGCGTGTGTGTGTGTGTGTGTGTGTGTGTGCGTGCGCGTGTGCGCGCGCCGTCGTCCCGCGTTGCGTCAGCGTCGTGACCGCTGGAAGCTGTCATACAGTAAAGCGGCTCTCCGCCCGGCTCGAGGCCATTTTGCACGACACACTTTCTTAAGATCTCGGCCTTTCCACATGGTCATGGGACCTCTGCGGTCAGGAGCGCTGGCGGTTCCTGCCTGGGAGAGGCTGAGTGCAGTGAGGACAACGGTGGCTCCCATGATCCCCCACTGTCTCACAGCGCCACCAGTGTTTTATATAGATCTGACAGCGCATCGTTAATCTATTATTACTTGCATGATGCATCGTTACTTAGCGCAGTTGTGCACGGTAGGCAGAACTTATGAAAGTGCGCTCCACCGACAGCATGTGAGCTCTTAGTTTTAGGGAATAATGAATTAATGGACGATTAAAAATAAACTGCGTTAGCTTAATCAGCTCAAAATCAACTGGGAATCGAAACCAGCTCATTAGAAGGCGAGGCGGTTTAATGTTTGACATCGAGAGGTGATTAAGTATCCGTGACATTAAAGGCAGAGCTCATGATCCCATCCTAAACTCCGTTTTGTTTTGGGCTTTTCATTTCCTGTTTTATTTTGAAGTCTGCCCCCCCCCTCCCTTGTGGTTCTGATTGTACTTCCTGTCTTTGTTGGGTCTTCCTGCCAGGTCATCTGCACGGATCCCTCCTGTTAATTAATCCGCTTCCTGTGTAGGGATGCCGCCGCGTGCCTGTCACACGGAGCCGGGTTGTCCTTGCACCCTTCCTGGAGTACACGTCAAGCGGTCACGCCATTTTCCTCGGGTTTCCGTTGGTGTCATCGGGTTTGTTTTCCGGGATTCGGCCGTTGGACTGTGCATTTGGCTGCCTTCACGTGTATCAGCCCAGTTTCTTGAGTAAAAAAAAAAAACCCCAAATTCATGGACCTCCTCTGGTCCGACCAATTCCAGTTGAGTCATATTTGTTTGTAGCCGTTTGTGTCGCCTCTAAGCTTAGAAATGGAAATTCATATGTTCGTCTTCACCATGTTCTTGATCGCTTGCGATCAGCGTGACTGGAACTAGAATTGCCGCCCTGCAGCGGTATCCCTCCACCAACCAATCAAGTTCAAATTACCATGTCGGTCCATAATATACACACAGATCAAGCATAACATTGTGCTCACTGCATGTTTACCAGAGAATGTAATGCAACAGCCCTGCAATAAATTCGGCCTTCGGGATGGAGTTTTGTGTTGAATGATGTTGTATGAATTCGTGATGCTGTAGAACTGCGGCGGGGTAACACTGAAGGGTGTGCCTAATATTTTGACGCCCTAAAGCATATGAGTGGGATGACCAAAAACAGGCGACAGCCCTCAGCGTAACCCGGTGCGGCTCAACAGCACCACAAATTACAGTCTCGGTAACAATCTTCTAAATATTTCAACACGTCTCTCAAATGGATTCAATAAAAATTCAAAAGGGGCGACTCTATTGCAGGGCTGTTGCATTATATTCTATGGTAAACATGCAGTGGTCATAATGTTATGCTTGAATGGATTGTATTGAATGTATTAAAAGTGCAAAAATGTCATCAATTCATCATTTCATCCCTCCATCCCATCCCTTTCCCTGTCTAATAGGATTAAATGATGAAGTGATGGCATTTTCCTACTCTTGATACATTTAATTTGTTCGGAATTATTTCATATTCAGCATGATGACTTATGGCCGGATCACAATGACCTTTACCTGGATTGCTGGTTTTATTCCTCAGCAGTCAAGTTGCATCCATTCCGTCCTCCTGACACCCAGCTTATTCATCCAGGTCCTCTATAGTGGACACTGGTTTTTGGTCTATTTCTTGTGCCCCCTTTTGAGCTGCCGTACTAAGTCCTCATGTGCTCGAGGACGTCCTGGCCTTTGAGTGAGATGAAGGAGCTTGGTTTTCATGCTGAGAGAAAATGGAAGCTGCAGAAAAACTAAAGGCGGCCTTGTGTACCAGGTTCTGTTCAGCAAAAAAAGAGATACAGGCCAAACGTTTAGTTTAATTTAGACAGTTTTATCAGAAAATGGATTAACATCGTTGTTTTCTTGTCAGCCTATTTTGATTTTGAAGTGTTGCTGTGTTTTTGTTTTGGGTTTTTTTTATAATGAAATTGTTCTGTTGTGCACCACAGTGGACGTGCTGGGAAAAAAAAAATAGAATACAGGTATTTTTATAAAATTCTAAACTGTGAGTTGTTGTTTTAGCCACAAAGAGAAAGAGCAATGAGCGAGAAATCACAAAAAAAGTTACATTTTCTTCCCCTCTCGGGTCTCAGGAGGATTTACGGTACATAGTGAGGACTTTGAATTGTATTAGCTACATTAAGAGTAGAAAAACATCATCACTTCATCATTTCATCCTATTAGACACTTGAGTGAAATGTAATGATGAAGTGATGACTTTTTTTCTACTCTTAATGCATTTAACACAATTCAAGGTCCTCGCCATGTTCTGTGGATCATGGACAGAACATGGACGCTGCAACCTGACTGCAGAGGAACCGAACCGGTTCCTCAGGCCTGCTGGTCACTGAAAAAACGCTATTGACCAAAAAGTCACGGCAACGGGGACGGCAATGTGGAAAGTTTTTCTGTGGACACCATCCACACTCTGCTGCTTGTTGTGAGCTGACACCCACACGCACACACACACACACATACGCACACTAGCACGCACCAGCAGAGCACAACCAGCATTTATCCTTGCAAATGGAGCACAAAGAGGAGGAGCAGATCGGCGTGTGAACTTTGAATCACGGTAAACATTATGGTTGTCAATATTGACGGTGCCTCGGAGACTCTCGGATGTCAGGACCCGTCTCGGAGGAATATTCCACCGCGGCGGACGTCCATCGGGCCGAGGGGGAGCCGCGGGACGGCCGCCTCTCGCCTGAGGAGCCGGGCTAAATAATCAATAGCCGAGGTTCAGAAATCGATAGCGGAGGGCGACAGGGCCAAAGCTGGGGTGCGTCCGATAACAAGCCAAGGCCGATATCTCTAGAAACAGTTTCAAATGACAGGACAGCTTGTTTTAACTGCAAATAAAAAATAAAAAAAATACTTTGTAGAGTAGCATAGAATAATTTATCATGTCAAAGTGAGAGCGCATACATTTTCATAAACAATAACATATGAAGAAAATGAAAATTACAAGCACAATCTGTCCGCAGGAAAAGAAAAATCTTCTCAGAACAACGGTTCTTAACCAGGAAATCAAAAAAAAAAATCTTAAACTCCTGTTGATTAATGTTGAAATACTCAAACCAGCGGCATTCCCATCAGTCGCAGATGCACTTTGCGATGAATACCGTATTCTCCAACTCATGTGATGAACAGCAACTAGGAAAAAAAAAAATAAAATTGTTAAATCAAAGCTTTCATCCAGTTCTCTCATGAAGTAGCATTTAAGGGGGTGGCTAGAAACTGGTAAATACGGACGCTGCTTGAAGGCACCATTAGGTGGCTTTGTGCTTGGTCTCAATTGCACGACTTATTTCCATGTGTACACACACTTGCCATAGCTATATAAACGGCAGTCATGTGAATATAACAAATAAGAAATACACATTTTTCATCCCAACCGTGTCTGACACCCGCTCGTTTGAGGCCGTCGCGGTCCTCCCTGCCCTCCCGGTTCCGTGTGTTCTGCCGCCACCTGCTGTTCAAAAACAGAGGTCCTCCTTTCACCCGATCTTCAGTTCTGTTTTTTCCATTATTTGAACTCATTTTCTCCTCGGCGCACATTCACTGCTAAAAGACAAACACACACGAAGGGTCACCCAGTGTACGACGGCGCATCCTGGAGGCCGTGGTTCTTTTTGAGAGCTCGAATGGAACTTCATGCCCTCAAACGCTCAGCGTGTGCGCCAGTAGAGGTTCGGAGACACCTTAAAACGGAACAGATTTAAGTAAAGTCTCCGCTCGCTAACTCCTAAAAGTTTTACAGTTCCTCCATTTGTGATCGTATTCTTCGTTTGAGAGGCTTCTGGCTCTTTTAAGAGCCAAGCACAGATGTCGACTGTGATGGCGATTCCGGGACCTTCAGCCGGGGTCTCCTGAGGTCGTTCATGGTGGATTTCCGGGTGTGTTTAGGAGCATGAATTTGCTGCTAATGAGTGGAATCCTTTCCTCCTCCACCAGCTGCAACACGAGCCCAAAGCGTGATGGCTCCAGCGCCATGTTCACAGGTGGAGGGGTGTTTATTATCATGAGGCTCCGCGGGTCTGAGAAGTTGGTTTGCAAAGTTCAAAACGGCAACGCAGGAGACACCACCACCCCGAGACCTGATCGAGTTTATTCCAGATGTTTCGGTTGTCGTTTCCAGCGCTTTTTTTGTGTCGGCTCTACTTCCTGCGTTTGTAGCCCTGCCTGCGCATCCCCATTTGCTGGATTATCGTTTCTTTGCTGGATTATCGGCTCGTCTGCCCATCTCTGTTTGTTGGATTTGTCATGCCGCGTTCGCTCCTGGCGCTCAGGTTGGTTTCTCTGGTTCGCACATTCTTATGCGGCACTTTTTCTCGCTCCTCGCTGGAGATGGACGGGCCAGAGCGGGGCGGCGCCCCGAGGCCCGCTGCATTCGCCGCAGTCATCTGAGCGCACACGGCCCGCGGAAAATAAGATGACTATCGCGTCTCGTTATCGCGTGACGTTGGTGATAGATCAGGCCTTCTGATTGGCGGAGCGTTTGGCAAATGCCAGGCCGCGATTGGCCCTTCTTTTTCCATTCATCAGCTCGCAGCTGGCATGCCCGGCCAGCTGCTTTTAATCAGAAGTGGGATGCAGTGAATTGCTTTAACTCGCGTTGCTGTGATTAAGTTTTTTTTTTTTTTTTTGTGTGTGTGTACTTGTACACAAAAAATAGTTTTAAAAACATGTAATTTTACTTTTACTTAAGTATGTTTTGTATGAAGTATCGTACTTCGCTACATTTCGAATCCCAAATCACATCGTTACGAAGTAAAAAAAAAAAAAAAAAAAAATCAATGAAAATGTTGGCTTGAATTTTAAATCGAACAAAGAAAACAGGTGAAAGTAAACTTGTGCGCCGAAAATCGGGAACTGTAAATCTGTACTGCACCCAAGTGGTGGCGCTTTTACTCAGCTAGAATACTTGGGTCCTCTTCCCACCTCGGCTTTTAATGTAAGTTGAAACATTACGGCCAAACAAAGCAGTTCGTTCATTCGCCGTGAAAAAAAGGAAGGAACTTCGGCCACCCATGTTTAAAAACCAAAAAAAAGACCCTGCGAATCCCAAAAATTCGAGTGTAAAAGTGGAAACTGATGACACCAGTAAGTCAAACTGGCCAGCTGGTCAGAGTGAGGTCGCGACCTCGGCGTGACATGCCGGCGTTGCTCTGAGGAGACACGCGATCACATCGAGGGATTCCTCCGCGACACATCGCAGGATCACAACTTTGTTATTGCTACACACCCGAGGGGAAAACAAAAAAACAAAAACAAAAAGAGATTTGAGGGACAGAGAACCTGAGTCGGACATCGAGCAGCATCGAGTAGCGGCGGCGGTCAAACCTGTTCCAAGTGTTTTCTGCTTCGGGCCCAGCCAGCAGGGCGGTGAAGCTGAGCCGGGCCGCCTGGTTCCTTCACTGGGTCGGATTAGCACAGCGGGGCTCATGGGAACCATCAGATAATCGGACGTTACACGGCAGAATTCAGGAGCCAGGAATAACAAAAAAAAAACACAAAACACTGCCGATGGTCAAGATTAGCTTTGGTGGCCCTGAACTCAAAACCAGCTGACTCGGGCTAAATTATCGTGAGAAAACAACATCCTGAATTCGTCCTCCGGATGTGTTTTTTTTTTTTTCCTTGATCGTATCATGTATCAAACGCAGCCTCGATCCTTTCCGACTTGTCCAATCAGACGGGAGGAGTGCGTCGCCTCCTCATGCGCAGCGTCTTCCCGCTTCTCTGCTGGCCCCTTAAGGCACCCGCTCTCGCCGGCGCTCCATTTGGAACCCTCCTCCTGAAGGTGGCATTTGCAGCGATTAATAGTAATGCACTGAAGAAGAGATTTCCAGCCATTCGGCGCGCGCGGGGAAAGAATGACCATCTCATGATTCTGGCCGGACAGCCTGAGCTAACCTGAAGTCCGTCGTGGCTTTAGTTCTCCTGGCACACCGAGATGTTTCAGCTTAATTCAACAGGGAGGCATGATGGGAAAACACTTGTTTTATCCAGAGTACAGTGGAAAAAAAAAACAGATTCATCTCTGTGTATTGAAAAGACAGAAACAAAGCGATGTCAGAGGAGACGCTGGAAGGCTTGAAGTCCTTAAAACGCGGTGAAAGCATAGAAGCCAAGAACTGGGCTTCCAGAACTTATGGATCTGAGCTAATATTCTGCTGATGTGTCACATATGTGCGCAGCTTTCCGTTGCACTGGATGTTCACCACTCGTGAGACGGAGCATGTGGCAACTCAAGTGCATTTCCTAAAAAAACAGGAAATTCAGTGTCGTTACGACCTGGCTCTGGTCACAAGCAGTCAAAATGATCCATTATTCCACAAACTCCTCAGGAATATTGTTTTTTTTTTTTTTAATGACATTTTCTACATTCAAACTCTCTCAACTTGCCAATTTATTAGGTACACTTATGCATGAAACTAACATGGTGTGATACAGCAGCCCAGGCCCCTTCATGAGGATGATAACCTTTTATTTTGTTGTGTGAATTGATACTGAAGAGGAGTTCCTCATAGTTTGTCCACCCTGAGTTACATAAATCCGGTGGATGAAATATCGGGAGCACCCCCCCTCAGAATAACCAAGTAGTGTTCAACAGCAAAAAAAAAAAAAAAAGGTAGAATAAAGGTGAATAAATGTCCATCAGAAAACCTGAATATGTTTATTGCAGCCTCCAAACCGACAACTCCAATGAAGCCTTCATCATTTATCTCCTCATGAAGGAACACTGATTGCGGGTCGTCACCGCTCATCTAGGTGTACCTAATAAACCGGGCCCTCGTATCATCTCTGCGTGGAGATTCGTTTGCCGCGAACCGCGAACAAGACGAGAGCCAAGTTTTAACTGACGGTCGTTGCTTCACTTCTTTTTTTTTTGAGCTTTTTGAGTGCATCTTCATGTCTGGTCTGGGCACAAAGGGGTTCTGATCACTCTGAATCAAACAATTCACAACTCGATCACAGCAGATCTGCGCTACATCTACATGGCCGTTATCGGCGTTCGCGCGCAGAGGTACTGCTAACGGTGCCTCGTGCGTCGAACGCGGTTCTGCTAGCACACCGAGATTAAGTCGCTAGTAGCATCTCTGAGCGAGTCATTTGAGACACCGTGAAGGCGGAGGAAGCGGCAGATCCCTGCCGACTGTGCCCGATGTCGAGTTCAGACGCTGGAATTTTTCCCATTCATTTCCTGTTTCACTCTTCCAACCCCCCCCCCGGCTTCAGTCTTTCAACAACAACAACCGCGGGGTTATTACTGTAGCCATGGCGACGAGGTCACCCTGCCTGAAGACACCGGCAGCCTTCACAAAACTGCTTATTTGAACTCCAAACCACGATTTTGCGCGTCATGAAACGTCGTTTGCCGGCGGCGACTTTAGTTGTTTTTTTTTTTGGAAGGCACAGACAAATGACATCATCCGGCTGAGTGCAGCCAACAGGAGCCGAGTTCATGGACAGACCCATAATTGGACATTCGATATGACTCGTTGCGCAAGTGCAGTCGTCAGTGGACTTTACATCCAACAGTAAACACACACACACACACACACACACAGCTTTCACTTAGTTATTCGTCACATTCAGTCCGCTCGTGGGATAAATGTTGCAGCATAAATTAAAACCTCAGTGTCCGGGCGCTTTGCCTGCATGGGGCTGCTGTTGGATTCAAAAATAAATGACACAAATTAGCCTCACATGAACTCCTGCAAAATTATCAAAATCCGACTGGAATTAAACATGACATGACGGCGACGCGTTCCTGTGGCGTCGGAAAAATTCCCCATAAATACCGAAATTCACGCAATCCAAAGTGTAGAAAAATACATCGATGGAGCATTTATTTTCCGCTGCAAGGACGTTGTGTTTCACGCTCAGTGGCCACTTTATTAGGTACACCTGAAGCAAATGTCTAATCGGCCAATCACGCGGCGGCGGTCGATGCCTTCAGGGGCTCGAACGCGGTGGTTCGCGCTTGCCAGCCCGGTTGGTGGGGAGTTTTTCCAGGAACGGCTGCGCCTCTCTGGCTTACAGCGAAGAATCCCGAGAGGAACATCCAGGAAGACAAATAAGGAAGGCCGAGATGGAGAACATCTTTGACCGCCCACGGAAGCAGACGGCGGCGGCGGCGGCAGCAGGTCACGAGCGCCACACCTGTCGGGTGAGAACAAGGAACCCGCATGACGCCGCCGACACGCTACGCCAGCTTTGGGACGCGGCCGAGAAGAGCCGAGCGGTTCTGACGTAAAGGGGGTCCAACCCGCTGCTGGAGAGGTGTACCTAATAAAATGGCCCATGAGTCAACTGCTCCATTTTTTGCTGCATCTCTATAAACAAATGAGATGTGCTGATTAATGTTTCCAGTCTGGAGATTGTTGGCTGAGGTACCTTGAAAGTGCTTATTAAGTCCATTTTTCGGCAGAAGTCCATGACGTTGAGGGAACGCCGGGACTAAATTAAAGATCTACACCTGCGTCACGTGAAAAAAAAGGTCCGCCATGTAACCCAAATTTAGTAATAAATCTATTAAATTTTTAACTCAAACTGACAGCGTTAAGGTGGAAGCCTTGAGGCTGAACCGGCAACTCCTCTATGCAGATTACAGACCTCCTTAAAAAACCTGTGAACCCTTCGGATGGATCAGTTGCGGGAGTTGAATCTTTCAGAGGTCACTAAAACATGCATGGATGTGGTGGATCTGCATCTCCAGCGGAGCGAAGTGTTCCGTTCCGCGTTAAAACACCAGACGACACATCGGCCGTCATAACGCGGCGGGGCTGTCGACGCGTGTCTGGCCGGGGGCGGATGAGAGTAAAACGCGTTTTCGTTTTTTTTTTGCCGGCGACG
>CAAKHG010021907.1:0-10614 GCA_901007715.1 Dactylopterus volitans
AAAGTTAGCGGGGTCAGGAAGATTGTCGGTGAATTACTAACTTGGGGTAGCAAAGAGCTTTTCGCACCTTTAACTAAAAAACCTGCTACATAAAGGTGCATTGTTCAGACAGTGGGCGGCTATTCGACACGCATTCATGCTTGTTGCACACGCAGGTGCACAAACCTGCAAGCAGTTTTCATTCCAACGTAAAGACAATGATTGCGATTGACGTTCTGTGTTTTGCTGATGAACAGTCGCATCGAAACACTGCAAATGCTTCCATGTCGATAGAGTGGCTGAACACTTGAATAGTGGCGTTCTGACCTTGAGAGAGGAAAAAAGCGCTCCCGGGGCGCGATTAACCTCTTCGCGCCCAAGTCGCCGTTTCATTGTTTCCTCAAAAGGAAATCAAACATTTAAATAGGAGCGGGCCAAGATGCGGGATCACCTGGATCCGAATGGCACGTGGACCACAGTTGATTAAAGCAACATTATGCAACTATTTTAAACAGATTTAAAGTCATTCTCAGTGGGACGCTGGCCACGTTTCCACTGAGAGTGTGTGATGCTTTACACGTTGAAGGATGTCACAAGAGCGTCTGAACCCAAATTGCACCTCATCAAAAAACAAAATGTCTCTCCTCAAACTCCGGAGTCCTTCAGATAGACCAGTTACCGCTGCAGCTCAGATATCAACAAAATATCAGGCACCTGCGTCCTGTAATAACCACTTGTTGCAGCAGAGGTCGCTGTTGCTGCTGCCCAGCAAAAGTTACATAATGTTGCTTTAAGAGCTCCAAGCACACTTTATTTTCTGATCCGTTTACCTCATTCGTTGACTGAGTAACCAGAAGTCCCCTTTATTGGAATGTGTGTGTGTGTGTGTGTGTGTGTGTGTGTGTGTGTGTGTGTGTGTGTGTGTGTGCGCGCGCACGCGCGCGCATGTGTGCAGGCTACGCTACAGGTGGGAGGTCACGGCGAGAGGCTGAACCAGTGCAGAAAAGTGACCCTCACCACGACAAAACCCCTGCCAGTGCAGGTACACACACACACCCACACACACACACACACACAAGCTTCTTCTTCCACTCTTTGCTCTCCTTATGTGACTGGTTGGTTATTGATGTCACTGGTGGCTGCCAGGTGGACGGTGAGCCGTGCCGACTCGCTCCCTCGGTCATCCACATCAGCCTCAGGAACCAGGCCAACATGGTGCAGAAGACGAAGCGGCGGACGTCGCTGCCGCACCTCAACGAGTATGTGGACTCTCGACTGGTGGCGCGGCGACGTGGCGCTGGCGTACTGGTGTCAAACTGGTGTGGTGTCTGTCCGTGTGTGTGTGTGTGTTAGCCAGCAGCCCGTCCCGGAGAGGCTGAGGATCCGAGTGAGCCGGATCAGCATGGCCGACTACGAGGCGCTGCACTACGACAAGGACAAGCTACGGCAAGCTTGTGAGTGCAGGCACACGCGCACACGCGTGCACACACACACACACACCCACAAAGCAGCAGGACAGTGTCCATCAGCAGACTTCACGCCTCACTGGCTCCTCCCTCTTCTGTCGTTAAAGCTCTCGGAGAAACGACTTATCAGGACTCTGCCCGGTCACGTGACCACCTGCTGGCTTCCCGCTGGTCATGTGGTTGTTGAGTAACAGCGGCATCTTCAGACTGAATTAATGTGATTGGAGGGCGGAGCGCTGACCCGAAGGTCAACGAGATGATCTCCGTCCTCCACCGCCGCCATGCCTCCCTCCTCTCTTTAGAGTGTGTGTGTCTGTGTCCAAATTGCCGCTGCATGTATACACACAGAAAAAACGCTCTCACTCGGCTGGCTCGCGCCTGCAGTCGCTCCGTGGCCACACAAGGTGGCGCTCTAACAATACTGTTAACCGGACAACAACAGCTTCCCTGCGTTTAGTGCAGAAAAACCACTCATGGAACTGTTGTTCAAAGCTCCATCGCCCAAAGCTGGAGGAAACATGGTGGTTGCACGGCACAATCAGAAGTGACCAATCACGCTTGACGACCGCGGACACACAGTGACATTGCCTCATCACTTCTAGTGGGGGCCGGCCATGATTGAGAGTCAACTTCAAGTAGGTCGATTTGGGAGCGTTTGCTGCATATTCTTTGATTGGGGAGCGGAGCATCCGTGGAACCTGCTCAAATCGCAGCCGACGTATCGCAGCAGCGCCGCCGGCGTCGCCACTGGCGTTTCTGGTGGGGCCGCCGGTTCCGCCTCGGTCTCTGTTAGACGTCCAGAAGCGAAACCAGCAGCTCGTGCGCCGGGTAACGAGATATCAAAGTACTGCCGGATAATTGCCCTGTTCCTCTGTTTTACCAGCTATACCCCTGGGACTGATCGTGGTTCCTGGTGACAGCGACTTGGAGACCTGCAGAGAACACATCCACCGTCTACAGGAGGTGAGGGGAGGGGGAGGCGGGTGGAGAGGGAGGGAGGGATGAAGTGAGAGGGAGGAGAGGATGTAGGGAGGCAGAGGGATGACAAGGTTGAGGGAGGGATGAAGAGAGAGGGAGGTGGGACGGATGAGGGAGAGGGCGGGGGGGCTCCGTGTCATTGGAAAAGACGGAAAGACCAAAGTCCTGTTTGAAATATGGGACGCTGCTCATGAATGTGTGTGTGTGTGTGTGCGCGTGAGTGTGTGTGTGTGTTTCTCAGTCTCTGGACTAGGGATGGGTATTTGAAGAAATTTTCTTCATTGATAATCAGGAAAATTAACGATTGATTATCGATTAATCTTTTTTTTTTTTTTTTTTTTACATTAGCACTGCCTTTTGCAGTTATACAAATGAGGTGATTTTCCGCGATGAAAACTTAATCTCAAGAAGAAATAACGGTTACAACGTTCCTCTTAAACGGTGAAAATCGAACTTTAACTGTTAGAACTAAAACCCCCTGCGGCGCTCGTAAAGGCAGCCGAGGACGACCTCTGACCTCTTCACTGGTGGACAAGGCAACGCTACTGCGCTCGTCCAAAAAACATTACTGAGCCTCTTTTAGATACATTTCCAAAAAAAAAGGTCTATTCGTGTTTGTTGAGGGGGAGGAGCCTGAACACACGCGCCCCCCCCGAGTTGAGACGTGTTCAGTTTATTCCGATGACAACAAAAACTGGTTGATGCGAATGCCCGAAAGTCTGAAAAAAATTCTTCACGACCAAATCATCCATCATCGATCAAAAATGCCCATCCCTAATTCGGCCTGTCCCCGCCCCTCTCTCTCCTCTGCTACACCTCCTTCTCTAGGACTTCTGCTCTGTCCGTCCTCCCTTCAGAAGCTTGCGGCTGCAGGTTGGTAGTCGTCCTTGTGTTTTCTGTGTCGCTCGGACGCACTCGGGGAAATTAAGAGCTGCCGCGAACGCAGCGCTCAAATGCCGATCAGCAGTCGACCACCAGTGCCGCGGAACACTCGCAACCGAAACGTTAATCTGCGGCCCTGTTGTACTTGTTGCAACCGCCCGCAACAACAACCGCACTGGCGCTCATGCATATGCATCGCCGAGCGCCGCCGGAGAACATGGAGGAGATGCACAAGGACACACCGACTGTGTTTCTGCTGTACGAAGCCTGCAGGGAAACACCAGTGTCCATCGACAGCACACACACTAACAACAGTGTGTGTGTGTGTGTGTGAACGTGGTCATACACACAGGGTTAGAGCTCAGTATCACCTCATGTTGAGGAGCTGGCAAACAGTGAGGTAATTAGATCGCTGCTCGCCGAGTGAAGGTTTCACCAGGACGTGAAGCTGACGGGTCGGCTGACCAGCAAATAAGAGGATTATTCAAGCGGGACCGCTGACCAATGAGAAGCCTCCAGAGCGGTATCTTATGACACCAGGTGATGGCGAGCACGACTGACAGCTGACAGCTGTGAAGGTTACCGTATGATACCCCTCCAACGCACACGTGAAACACACACACACACACGTACACAGCTCTAAACAAACGCCCACACACACAACAGCAGAACACATTGTGTACTCCAGTGTGGTCAGTGCTGTGTTACACAACACCAAACACACACACACACCACTGCACAAACAAAGCAGGAGCAGAATAAAGCATCTTAGTCATTCATGCTGCAGGTAGAATGAAGACTTCCTCTCGCCACTAAACGCCAAACGCCTCGCTTACTGTGGTTGCCATTATACAACGCCGCCGCCGGCCTTCAAGACCCTGACGCACCGCTGCGTCGATTACGCGTCGCTGCCACACTTTGACCATCGAACATGGCCGCCGAACGCCATTCGACATCGACAGAATCAGTGCAGCGATAATCCGCTTCGCCGTTTAGCCCGGAATAAATTTTCGATTCCACGTCGTCGGCGTTCCAACCGGCTTGAGCGGCGTCAGCGGCGTCCGGCCAGTGAGCGTCTCCTTGACGCTCCCTTTTGGTCTCTGAGACGCCGCTGATCCACGGTCACCCGCCGGGAGCTGCCTTTGCTCCCGGTGATTTCATCGGTGCTGAGCTGGTGAGTGGATCAGACAACAGAAAAACTCACAAGTTCAGTTTGGCCTCAAATTAAAGTTCAACCCGAAAGGTCACGGCACGCTGTCGACTCCAGCAGACAGGCGAGCCTGTTTTGCCGCCGCCGCCTTCACCTTCTGATGAGCCCTTTTCATCGCTGGTTGTCATCTACTGCTTGATATGTAAGCAAATAACATCAGTAGATGAGCGGGGGGTGTTGGGGGGGGCACTCGCTTCACTCCCTTACCTGCACGCTGACGGCAGGCGCTCCGGTTCGAAAATGCCACAGTTTTAGTTTCCCGGTGATGCGTCTCCGTGTTGAAGCATGATGCATGCGCCGTTGCACGTCTGAATTTGTGTGTGTGTGTGTGTGTGTGCGTGTGCGCGCGTGACCTCTGTTAAAAGGATTAACTGTGTTTGCTAATGGTGGCAGTTTACGTGTGTGTGTGTGTGTGTGTGTGTGCGCGCGCGCGCGCGCGCGGATGGCGAAGATGTGCTGAGTGTGTCCTATTTGATGTGGAGGAGATGAATGAAGTCATCAGTGATAAACGTCGCATGTTTGATGGCTCTGTGGTTAATGACGGGCTTCAAACCGCCGTCTCTTTCAGGTCGACGTCTGCTCACCGGAGGTCTGACAGCAAAATCCTCTCTGATCTTTAAAGTGTCTTTTATTCTGTTGACTCACTTCACTTTGTAAGATATGAATGCTTTAAAGGCAATTCAAAGATAATTATTTCAAACACGAGGACGATCTCATCTGCAGTCTTACTGGATAATGTCTCGTATGCATGCGATGCATGTACACGTGATGCGCACACTTGCATATGTATCACATGTGTCACCAAAGAAAATGGTTAGATGATATTTGAAGACGAGCTGCAAACTTCTCCTTTTTACTCAACATGTTTATTTAAATAGAGGAAACTTCAGTCGGGTTTCGTGGATCACTGGTGCAGAGCTGGATGATGGTGGTGATGATGGTGGCGGTGGTGGGTATGGTGGCGATGATGACGGCGGTGATAGTGGTGATGATGACTATGATGATGATGACTATGATGATGATGACGACGTCGATGGTGATGAAGCAGAATCAGAACGCAACGATGGTGGTCTTGGTGATGATGATCGTGAGGGAAAATGGTGATGATGGTGATAACGATTTTGACGGTAATGAAAGTGACGATGGCGATGATGGTGACACTTGTGCTTCTGCTTTAACTGAGTCGTGGTTATGAGTCGTGGGGGTCGAGGGTCGGGGCTGGAGGGGTGGTATCACTGATAGCTGCATGTGATATTCAGGCTCCTTTCAGACGTTGGCAGAGAAACTGGGTCAAACTGGTCATCTCGCCTCTCATCTTTGGGGGAACTGGGAGATTCTCCTGGAAACCTGCTGCTCATTGGCAGAATAACAGAGACGCAGTGGCACAGTATTTCCGGGTTCATGAGCATGCTGCCCTCCTCTGTGGCTGTGATTAGCTGTGCTTTTTGCCGTGAATTGTCAGAACATATCAAAGAGAGGGCAGAGAAGCTCTCCGCTCGTACCTCGTGGATGTTTGCGTCCTCTCTACTTCCTGTCTGTCTTCCATGTCGAAGACCGGTTTGCCGCCGGGAAGCTGTGCTGTCGAGCTCCGTCACCCCGGGGTGAGCGGTGGAGGCGATGGCGCCGCCGTGCTCTGACAGAACTTTGCAGAATCGTGAGCGGAAAGCAGGAAACGCTTCTGTAGCTCAGAGCTGCTGCAGCCGCAGAAGGGTGGAGCCATTCAGAGGCTCAGCGCCGTTATTTCAAACTTTGCCTGCGAAGATCAGAACTTCCGCCTCTCCAGTTGGTGGCTGCTGGTCACGGATGGCCAGCTGACAGATGTTTGACCTCACGCTGACCTCACCGTCGCCGTGGCCCGTGTGCTGGTGCTGCTGACGTCCGCTGCCTCGGTGGCTTGAGCCAAAGAAGCTGAGCGAGTTTTGGTTCGCTTGATGCTTCCTGCATCGGCTTCCCGAGGTGGCAGCAGCCCTGCCGTATCCAGGACGATAGCAGAGCTCCCCGCTCTGCTCATGTGGATGTCATGTGTCCACATCCTTCATTCCGTAATGAGCTCCTCATCATCCAAACACCGACTCTAGCTGTTATTTTTAACAGCGCTCTGCTGCTTCTATATAGGTTAGATCACTAATATGGAGAAGAGTTGTTGTGAGACTTTGTGTTGCGTAGCAACCAGTGTGATGTAACGCTAGTTTGGCCGTTTGATCTGCTGCTCTCTGGTGACTGATGATGCTCGCTGCCGCTATATGTGACTGAGTGGAGAACCAGCTGCTGTCTGATAATGACCTTATATAGAAAACACTTGATTCCATTTTCAGAATATTCAATCATGACAAGAGCCCCACCCATTTATTGGCCGACTTATATTATTGTCAGAAATTTGTGTGTCAGACATGTTGTGGAAAAATAGTCAATATGCCCCAGTATTAAGCACTGCTATAAAGCCCAACCGGTATATTGTTTAATATTTTGAGCGATATTTGCATGTCACATACATACCTTCTGAGAAAACTGGCAGATATGCACTGATCTTAAGAACTTTTGTTCAGGATGGTACACAACAATTAAACATTAATTTGTTGTATTGGCAAATGATCTCCAGCAGAGGATGCACTCCATTTAAAGGTTGGCGCAAATCACTTTGCTAACTATGACAGTCCATATTCACTGATCCTCCACCTAGCTGGTACATTTTACCAGTCAGCCAATGGACATTTCTTAGTCAAAGGAATTACAGCTACATGATGAATAGAAACAACACAGCAAGACAGCACAGCAACCAACAGTCGCATCCTGGGATATAAAACTGCAAACGTATCGAAATATTAAGTCCAGCAGGGCATGATGGGAGATGTGAGCCATACTCGCTACAGTATGCATCATAGATGAGCAGACATTACAGAGTCTATATGAAAGGAACGGACTTTGATGATTATATTTACAGTATATACACAGTATGTTTATTTACAGTATGTTGGAAGATATGTAATTTTTTTTACTATGAAATACCAGTATCGGCTCCAAATATCCGGTATCGGCTCCAAATATCCAGTATCGGTCGGGCTTTGATTTGTAGGTGCAAATTTGATACTGTTAAATTTCTGGTTGAATTCACTGTTAAAATGTTGAGTTGCTAAAATGTTGAGTATATTATGGACTTTATGAGGAGGCACCTGCTGCTGCAACCTGAAGCCATCGATTTGAAAAAACTCAAATTAGACATCCTGAAGTAACTTAAGTTAAGAAACATAGTAAAGATAATGGAACAAATTAATGAAAGGGAAATAAAAGACGTCAGCAGTGCAAGGAAAAGGGAACATTTTTTCAGTAGTGTGTGCTGCAGCAGCACACTCGCACATCTGTAAACTCCATCTCTTAAATGAATGCGATTGTTTTAAGTGGGTCAGTCATCGGATTCCATCAGACTTGTACATCCCACAGCCTTTTATTCTTCTTCACCTGTTTTATTTTGACATCGCCTCCAGAGAGGCAGGGCACGCTTCCAGGGGTTCAAATGAGCGATCACGTGACCTCAGTTACTTGTGAAAACACTCAAAGAAGAGTCAGGTGTGTGACAGGTGTGGGTTTTTTTTTTTTTTTTGTTTTTTTTTTAAGGCCTAAATAGGTCGGCCTCCCCCACCCCCCGCTCACTGTTTCCCCTCAGATCGCCGGCGTGCCGCCATCCCTCGCATCCCCCCGCTCCCGCCGCGCTTCGGCAGATCGATCCGATCTGACATCTCTGTCGACTTCCTCCACACCTTTTCTCAGAGCTGCCGCCCGTTTGTCTGTCTGGCTTTGGACTCCACATGTCCGATTGTGTGCTGTGCTTCTTCCTCGTGCTCATATTTGACTCCTGTGATTGATTGATTGATTGATGGAGGTCGCGTGCGTGACTCTTCTCAGCGGAGTGGGTGGCGGAGGGGTGCAGGGGGAGGGGGTCCGCTTTGTAGATACCTGCGATGCGAGATAAGTCGGCGGGCTCCATCGATCCGAGCTCAACAACTTCACGTGTGAGAATGAGAAGAAGAAAGGCGGCGAGGAGGATGCAGGAGGAGCCGGGCGCAGACGAGTTCAGCTTTTGATCGGCGTTTGTGGGTTTGCTACAAAAAGCCTGCCGGCGTTTTTACTTGGCTGCAGACACAACGGCAGGAGGAAAGCAAGTCGAGAGGGAGCTGTTTACTTCAGGCAGCCTCTCCGTCAGAGCCTTTAAGGAACTTGTTTTTCCTCCTGTCACATCTCCTGAAGGTGACTTTTACATTCAGTGTCTGCTGACAACCACGGTTTTCTTTGTTTTCCGCCCACTGCCAGTTGCTGGGTGCATCGGCTTGACATTTTATCGCGTTAATATTAATACTCAATAACGAACGCCCCCCCGCCCCAGTCGCCGGGGAAAAGCCTCTTTGCGTGTTCACGCCCTGTCATCGGGGTCATCGGCCGCGACGGAAGCTCCAAAGTTAAAGGGGTGGTTCACCCAAAAATGAAAACTGGCTCATTATTTCTTCACGGCTGTGCCGATGGAGGGGCGGGTGAAGTGCTCCTGTGGAGTTTCAGGGGTAAACAATGTTGCAGCCAAATCCAATACAACTGAGGCGAATAAACGCTTCTTGAAACATAAAACAACAACGGATAAAAAAAAACAAACATAGCATGCCTCGATGCTGCTTCTGTGGTGTCATCCGAGCATCTGGGAGCCATAGTGTTTCGGATTCGTCGTTCGAATTGTGTTTTTAGCCCAAGCGTGGCTGTCATCTTACTAGCCCGGAGCCGCGTTGACGGTTGCGCGCAGGCTTTTCGCCACTTTTGCAGACGAGAGCTGCGTCCATGTGGCGCAAGTTTCCCTTTAATGGTCGTGATGTCTTCTACTCTCCTTTTCTTCTCCCTCTGCTGCGTCTCCGGCGTCGTTGCATTCTACAAATAAATTGAAAGAAATGTTGAAATCAGCCATCGGTGGTTTTCCATCTCTTGTTAGCCCTGATTATCAAGATAGCTGCTAGTTGCTAGCTCACTTCAGTTGGTTCGGAGGCTTTGACAACTGAGCTCATTAGTTACAGGTTGGTGGCGGAAGAATTTATGGTGATTAAAACAGAGCCGAACTGCGCCAGATTGCCGGCCAATCAGAGACGAGCATTCACCCAAGGAACCAACTCAGCCTTGACCTGACGCCGCGTGCACATAATTACTAGTTTAGTTTTGGGAGTTCACACAAACCTGGAAACGGTCGTGTCCTTTAATCAGCAAAATCCATCACATTTTCTGCAGGAGCGAACACGAGACCGGCGAGGCTGCGAATAGAAGCGTTGAGCTGAAAACACGGAGAGCGTGACAAGAGCAAATTGATAGTTTTGAGCGTCTGCGCGGACGGACGGCAGCGATGTGGGAGGATCAGAGGTGTCTGACAGCGATGTATGGGGGCAGGAGTTCACACAGGCAGACGCATCGTGTCTGTAGACAAAGAACAAGGTTTGATTCTCCAGCCTGAAGCTAGCAGGCAGCCGGAGGAGCCTCGGCGGTTTTGATCGTGTTCAAAGCCCGGCTGCTGCAGACCCGGCTAATTGGAGACCAGCGGCGAAAAAGAAAAGTTTCAGCTGGTCAGATTCTCCCAGTTTAGCTTGTTTGTTTGTATTTTGCTGTCATCGTGATTCGTATATCAGATAAACAACAATGAGGTCAGCAGATCTGAAAGTTATCAAAGCGAAAAGAAACTTCATGATGACTTTCTATGGCGGCAGTGGCGCTGCCCCCTCAGCACTCTTCTGGAAGCTCACCAATCAGAGGACAGTTGGCTTTTGGGGAAGGCGTTTCTTAAAGAGACAGGGGATGAAACGTCTTGCGGCGGGCCCAATGCAAGATTTCCGCTGAGCCACCAAATGAGCACAACGGGTCCTTCAGAGGACGATGGCGTGTGCTCGTAGATGATTCATCGTGCCGCTGTCACCGGGGGAAGCGTGAGTCAACCATGAGGATGAATGAGAGGTTGTATTCATGTCACCGCACGCTTGGAGACAAAGGTCTGGCTGCTGTGGGTGGAAAACACACCGTGGCTGTTTGTTTTGATCCAAACCAAGCTCGGAATTCCGGCGGCGCTGCGTCTGGTCCGCTCCT
>CAAKHG010021908.1:0-18197 GCA_901007715.1 Dactylopterus volitans
CCCCCCCCCCCCCCCTCCCACCCCCCGCCACGGTGAAACCGCTAATCCCTCGGTAATCATAGTTTAAATTTGACTTGCTTTACTCCACGGGCGAACTAAATAGGATATTTGGCAGAAAGCTGCGGCGCCGAGCTCCAAACGTGTCGTCAGCGATCTGGGTTATTCGCTTTTCTTCCCCCGTGTTGCAACGCTTGCGGGAGGAAATGTCGCGTCACGGCCAGAAACCGGTTGGCGCCGGCGCGAGACTCGCACCCGTGACGCCCGTCCGGCTTTAACATAAAAGAACGCTGATATTTGCTGGTCAAGCAGAAATGGAAAAAAAAAGTGAACCCGATGCACATTAAATACACAATCACCACTTATTTATCCCATATAAATAAAACTTGGGTTGAAATGATAATCATGTATATTATCATTCTGCCGACAAATATGCGTCTGTAGTTTATGGGTTTGTTTTTAAAGTCCAAATGGACGGAAAAAGTCTGCACATGCAATCAAACACGAAACCTCTCCGAGCGAGGGGGCGATTTTAAGAGCACGCGGTTTAATACACTCGTTAAATATTAATGCATTTTTAAAAAAAAAAAAAAAAACACGGCGAGACGAGGCTCCGCAGCTGCAGGAGCCACGCACACACACACACACACGCACACACGCACACACACACACACACACACACACACACACACACACACACACACACACACATATACGCACACACACTGTACGATTATGGGGAGTCAGATGATAAGTGAGATGATAAATTGTGTGGATATGGCTGATGCAGTAAATAAACGGCCATCTGCCGCCTCTCGGGAGGCCCGGGGGCTGCTGGTCAGCGGGGATCAGGTAGATCCTGGTGCTTCCACTCTGCAGCCTGGTCTCCAGGCTCTAAAATAATACCTGGTCTAAGCAGCCCCTGGGCCTCTCAGCAGATCTGCCGGCTATAAATAATGGCACATATGTCACCACATCCCCGGCTGACGTGCGCGGCCTCATGCTGAGCCGCACGGGCGCCGGCCGGCGGGTGGCTGCGGTTTTTTTTTCTGCCGCCATAACATCAGGACACACACACACACACACACACACACACACACACATACACACACACAGACACCTTTGTTGCCACGCATCATCACGACTGCGCCGGATATTCCCAACTGTGCGAGGAGCAAAGGGAGGAGCTTCAGTCGCTTGACCTGCAAAACAATATGCCGATTTACATATATACTTATTTATCAGCCATGACATTATGACCACCGCATGTTCGCCACAGAAGATAATACAACGGCCCTGCAGGCAGTTTTATGTTGATTGAATGCGTTTGAGAGAGGTGTTGATATATCTGAATGATTGTTATTGGGAGGGTAGCCCTGACAGGTGTCCCTAATATTTTGGTCATCCCACTCATGCGCATTATCGGGTGACCAAGATATTCGGGACGCCCATTGTGAATTATGCTGTGATGAGAACGTGCCATGATTGGTTGAGCAGCGTGTAAAGAGTACGAGCACGTGGTCATAATCTTCACCCAGCCTGAACCTCCTCGGTGTCACTGTAACCACGGCGACAAAGGTCACCTGACCATGGGGAGGCGCTGGCGTTCCGCCGCAGCAGCCGTCGCTTCCTGAACCCAGCCGGCCTCTTTTTTTTAGGCCCAAAATAAAATCTAAAGTCATTTTGTGGAGAAGTTTGTTGGATGTGTCACAGATATGTCTCTCAATAGCGTTTTTTTTCCTCAAAACAACCATGTTTCTAATGGTTACCATGGGGATGGGGGCGTTTCTCAAACATCCCACCCCTGTGCGGAACTCCAGCTGAGCTAGTGACACTTTGCCCCCTTGTGACAATTTAATTTAATTTAAGTCCCCGTTTTCTCGCTCCCGTTTGAGTCGCCCGATTATCAGCCGGACTGATAATCGCACACAACGCAAAATATCGGCTCTGATAATTAGCATTGTTGTTTTTGAAATCTGACAGAAACGCCACAACCTGGTGGCAAACACGCTCGGTCGCGCTGACGCTGCCCCAGTAAAGCGCCGCGTATACGGCCATGCTAATGCTAACGGGTGGACATGAGCGTAGCTGGAACCCTGAGCAGCAACAGGCTACGACGCTGCTCAGCATCGGCCTTTTTACTGTCGCAGGCAGCCAATGGCCATGAACGGTGCACGGTTGTCTTGGTTACGCGGCCATGTCTATATTGATCATTAGTCATGACAGAACTAGGTTGGTTTTGAATGATGAGGTTTATATAAAATATTCTAAATAATAGAGAAGCTCTCTAAAACTGTTTGGTGCAACAAATAAATAATTTATCTCAATTCAGCTCAGTTGAATTTTGGCCGTGTTTACTTTGCACGACAGCTTCAAAAACTATGTTGCTATTTTTAAAGTATACAATAATAGCCGTGTTAACAGTGATACAACACTGGGCATGATGATGCCAGCATATTCGTTTTGTTTATTTATCGAAGTATTCTGGGTCCGTCTGAAATTTGACACCAAGATTTATCATTTTTAGCGTGAATGTTTATTGCCTTCAAATATCGGCTTTTGCCATGTTGATTAACACACACACACACACAAAAGTACTTGTTGTATGCTAATACATAGTAATTAACATTTACATACAGCCTGGTCGATACCAGATTTTTGGAGCCGATACCAGTAGCATACTGATATTTGGGAATGAAAAAAATCTTATACAGATATATAAACAGTATATAATCATCAAAGTCCTTTCGAGCCCACTGGACTCGCGTGGGTACGGCCAACATCTGCCATCATGCCCTACTAGACTAAATATTTTGACACTTTTGTGATTCCGTATCCCAGAATGCAGCTTTTCCATGTTGCGTTGTTTTCTGTTTACAATGTAGCTGTAATTCCTTTGACTAACAAACCTCCATCGGCTGACTGGTAAAATGTAGCAGATAGATGAAGCATCAAGGACAGATTGGTGACAACCTTCCAATGGCGCTCGTACCCAGTTGGACAATTTGCCACCACACCAAACTGATATTTTATGTATGATTGTGTACTGTCCCAAATGCAGCTAAGTAGAGGTACTTCATATCAGCCTTTTGTATTGTTTTTTTTTTAAATAAAACAATGTCTTTGATGGGCAATTATCGCCCCAAAATATCAGCCAGTCGATAAATCGGTTAGGCTCTGTTCGTAAGCTTTCATGTCGGTGCACACGGCCGTTTTTCCGCTGATACTGATATGTTTCGCGACATGCAAAAATCAGCCAGTAACATCGCTCGCGTCCGCATTTAAAGAGCCTTACGCGCCGTAAAGCCTCTTATCGCCGACTTCATAAAAGCATAAATTTGATTTGATGTGCCGGTTGCTCGAGGGAAGCCGCATGCGGCGCAGCTGTCAAACTGTTGTCATAAATCACGTCCCTGCGTCCATTTCAACGGCCGACTCGCATGGCGTCAGGTGCAGCTGCGGCGGCGGCGGCGGCGGCGGCGGCAGCAACCAGGGCTCTGCACGGCAGCTTTGTAATGGAGGGCTCAGCTCACGCAACAGATTAACGGACTACGTTAACATCTGGATTCAATGGAGGCACATTAATTCTGGATTACCGGGGCGGTTCTCTGAGCAGTAATGGGAGTCTTTGTGTCCCGTCACACCTGCTCGCTGCTCCGCATTTCAGCAGGCTGCCTCGCAAACGCCGGCTGGTCTCCGGCGGCGGCGTCCCGTCTCCCGGCGGCGGCGTCCCGTCTCTCGGCGGCGGCGTCCCGTCTCCCGGCGGTGGCGTCCCGTCTCCCGGCGGCGGCGTCCCGTCTCCCGGCGGCGGCGTCCCGTCTCTCGGCGGTGTCCAATGAGGTCCCGCAGTCGCCATTTCTGGTTGAGCAAAGAAAAGCCGCGTTCAGTTGTCGTTCAGTCGCTCAAATACTTGCGTTATTTGTTTTTAACCCGCCAAACGTGCACAGCGGGTCACCGGCCGCTTCCCACTGAGAGCTCCTGACCGCAAGCTTGCCGGTTCAGACCCAGCGGACGGCGGCACTGACGGCCCTCGAAGCAAGGAGCTTCACCTGGGCTGGTCGGGTGGAGCTGATCAGACAACTTACAATGTCTGCATGAGAAATATCATCCGTTTGCTGCCCGGAACTGATGAAAGTCCGGTTTTCTTTCTGTCTGTCTTCATTGGGGGGTTTTGAGCAGAAGTCAGATCCGCCTCTATTTTCATTTCAGTGTTCCTGAAAAGGACATCACTGATATTGAAAAGTACTTGGATATTAATCCCTTAATATCTTGTCTGCGGCGGCTAAGCCTGCACTTAAAGAGACACAATGGCTGCGCAGACCACTGACGTTTACCGCGACGCCGGCGTCAAGTGAAATTGAAATAATAATAATAATTCTTCTCTCTGATCCTGGATTTATTGCTCAACGATTACAAGGTTTTCAACTTGGCTGAACTGCGAGAGTCCAAAGAATCCATCAGAAGTCCACGGTCTACAAACAAACTTTCCACCGTAACATCGTAACATAGCTTAGCCTAGCCTAGCCTAGCATAGCGCTCCCTCGATCTGGCAGCACATGACACCAGCGTGGACGTTCCCGTCTACCTGGAAGTGTGTCAGCAGCACAGTGTCGACACCTGCTGGCCAAACCTGGCACCCTGCTTCCAGGAAATACCAAAGAAAACCCAAATCCAGAACAGGCAGCTGACTATTAAGGGACAGAGCACTGAGATTTTAGATTTTTTTTTTTAGAACAGTTTTAATGTTCTAAGTATTCTTATTGTCTCGGTAGCAGTTTGATGTAAGAAGGAAACACGCGAGTCATTTTGAATCGGCGTCTTATGATCTCATGATTTGACCGATTCCCCCAATTTTTAATCTACAAAACCCCGATGCCCCATCAGATTATGGACGCACGAGAACCAAAGGGGCCCCAGTCGTGACCCCTGATAGCTCCCCACCCCGCCGCTACGCTTCGGCGTCACGCGGCGATTGCGCCGGCGATCCGCGAGCTCCGCCCTCCCTGCGCCGCGCTGCTGCACGCGCTGGCGGCGGGGATTAAGCCGCCTCCCCTCCGCTGGAGCCTGCTCTCATTGTCTCATTCATTTATCTATGAAACATTCTTGATCAGCTCTCAAATCCCGTAAGCTGCTTTGCATGCAGGAGAGCACGCCGGCCTCCTCGGCCCCAAAGGCCCCAGACGTTTAGTTCCATCATCTCCTCCAGGAGGACCACGTGAGCGCGAGGCTCCTCTGATGCGTTGGAAGTCGGAGTCGGAGGATTGAAACCCGTCCGTCAGCTCCCCGACGTCTGCGCGGGAGCCGAATGCAGCGGCGTGGCGGCGGCGGCGGCCCGCGGGGGGATTACCGGCGCCGACAGACGCCAGGACCTGCTCCCTTTTTAGTGATATTAGTGGAAGTCAGCTGGCGCGTTTCCAGAGCGGCCTGAACTTCTAATGGTTTCCACCTTCGGGGGGGGGCGGGCTGATCCGCATCCGTGCGGGGGAAGAAAGACGGAACCGTTCCCTGAGAACGGCGGTGCTTATTTTAATATGTGCGCGTTTTGACACGTGTGCCGACGTCGCCCAGTGTGACGGACGCCATCAGGAGGGCGGAGACGCGGCGAGGAAAACACAACCCGACTGCGTGTGTGTGTGTGTGTGTGTGTGTGTGTGTGTAGCTGCTGAAGCTTAGAGGATTTACGTTGTGTGTTCAGAGGTTATATAAAAGTTAAGCCCCTGCCGCCCCCCCACCCATGGAGCACGCTCCCCCTACTGGCGGAGCAGCACACGCCCCCCCATGAGTCTGGTTCTCCAGCGGCTCTACCGCGCCTGCAGTCGCGTCGCAGCCGCGGCGGATCGTGGCGGCGACTGTTGCCTCCAGCATTTCCGCGTCTACGCGCGCGTTCTTCCTTACGGCTGATGAGCGAAAATTGTAAACAACCCGACGGCCAATCAGATCCCTCGCTTCCCCCGCGGCGGCGCGTTAACGACACGCTGCGGTCCCCCGCTCACATTCAGCAGTTAGAAAGGGAAGCTGTGAGGGACGAAGCTTCCGAGAGCGGGAGGAGGCGTCAGCCATTGGTCACCACCCATCTATGGAGCAGACCCCTGATTGGTCAGAGGGAGCGAACGTAGCAGAGTAGCAGCCCGTGTTAGCTGCAGCGGCGGAGCAACAGAAGAAGAAGTGGGCCAAACCGGGCTCAGGCGAGAACGCGAGGAAGACGGGAATCGCCATCCGCCGCCACGACCGACGGCTCACCTGCCAAAGCTAACGCTTCCATGGCGCTAGCAGGAGCTCCGCCTCCGTCGCCGCCGCAGCTGAATCCATAAGACCAGGTCCGAACTCCGTCCTTTCAAGACCTTTTTGAAGGACGTCTCTGCACTAAGTGACTGAATTTTCTTTGATTTTTTTTTTTTTTTTGGCAGCTAAACTCGAACGTACCATCAGCAGACGCTTGGAAACGGATAAAAAAAACATTAAAAAATGGCGGAAGACAGGAAAGAACCGTCCAACCACATCAGAACCAAAAAGCGCTTGAAAACGGTAACAATTTGCTGGCAATACAAAAAAAAAAAAATGGGAGTGTCTGGAAGCGGCCAATGAGGGATCAGCGTCCGGTCACCACACACATGCCTGGCATTCTCACTTCTGCACCACACACACACACACACACACACACACACACACACACACACACACACACACACTCAGATATAGTATATACCCCATCAGAGGTCAAGGGTCAAGACCAAAGTGCCTGAGACCCACGGTTAAAAGTCTCTTGGCACAGCACACATTATTGTTGCGTAACAATAACAATATCTCTTATATCTTGCAATTCAAAGCAAAGTTGGGCACAAGATAAGAGAATTACAGTATGTAGAATTCTTAATCTGTCATGTCAGATGTACTAATGTATACCAGTTACATGCAACCTGGTTAATTTGAAAGCTGCAGTACCAGGGATTCATTAGTTCAAAATAAAAGCACAGTTAATGAAGTTCCAATGTTATGTTCAGACATCAAGCTAGATTATTATAAACTCAAATGCATACAGTGTAGTCTAATTAATTGATTAAATGTTTATCAAATCATGAATTCCAAAAAATTAAATTGTCACTCCTGAAGACAATCAGGTCTAGGTTAAAAGGGAAATTATTCATATAAAAGAGAGATCAGGGGCAGTGTGTGTATTCTTCAAGGTGATTTCAGTTCAGGAAGTGTATGATAGAATGAATTCTGTCCATGTAGATGGGGAGAGATTCAGGGGGAATTTGTATCAAATCCGTCGACAGTTCAGGTTGGGGGGTGAGTGGTTTTGAGATGGGGGTCCCAGGAAATGAGTTGATTTAGGGTGATGAGGAAGAGTGAGTGTAAAAAAATGAGTCAAAAGCGAGAAGGATCGAGGAAGCCTGCTGAGGTTCAGAAGAGGGAGACTTAATTTTTTTAGGTCAACCGAGGACAAGGAAACCTGTTAATGTATCCAAGCAAGTCAGAGTCTTAACATTTTCATCCAAACGTCTGACAGATATTTCATTGTAAATTAAACTGTTGACCTCATGGTGGCGCGAGAGGGAATCATTTCACAAACTTGATTTAGAGCGCCGAATAGAGAAGCTCATCGTCAGTCATTCATGTCTAATCTTCTTGCCTTGCAGGACATCTACCATTCTCATGGCCCCAAAGAGAAGTTCCGCCCAGACAGCAACAATAATGAGAACTCTGTCCCCAAAGACTTCAACAGTGTTGACAGTAACAGCGACCTGGGAGCTCAATCCCAACGCCAACGAGCAAGTGTGAAACGCAAGCTGGAAAAGACCAAAGTGCAGAGCATGCTTGGAAAACCTGATGTCCTCAAGCATACTCCCGTCCAACCCAGAGTGATGGAGCTTGTTCACAACCGCACTCACGTCCTTAAGTCGCACCCTCAGGTATCCACTGTCGCAGCTCCTGGGTCCAATAAGAATCCACCAGTCTACCAGATGAAGAGGGCATTCAGTGTGACACCACCCGGTCCAGAGCCGCGTAGGGAGCAGCCTCAGTGTGAGGTCAGTGGGAAGGAAGCCATCTCGGCGCTGTCGAGAGCAAAGAGCCGTGAGTGTCGGCAGCAGATAGTGGAGGTGTACTGCAAGCACAAAGACCGGATGCTGATGCCGGAGAAGGTGCCTCGCTATTGCCCCGTAGAAGGTAAGAGACCTACACTGAGCCCAAAGAACATCATGAGCTGCGACGGATTCATGATGAAATCAAACATCACTGAGCACAAAACATCAGTCTATTAGTGCGTTCATCAACTGACAGGAAATGAATCGACTACTATTCTCGTTATTGATTGATAATTATTCCAAACACTCCCAGCACTTGTTCATCTCAGGGTCACTGGACTGAACTTCGATTTCATGATTTTATGATGACACCTTGGAATTTACATAGCTTATTAGCAAAGCAACTAATCAGCAAAACATGTAAAGTTTTAGATAATGATTTAGCTAAATGTTAGCATGTAGCTACACCGCTAACTAAAAACCTCCTCCTTCCCCTAAATATGTTGGGGAGAGAGCATCGCTCAGGTCTGATCTCATATCTGACTTTTAGAACACGTTGGTGTTGGTGAACGTGGTGGATTGTAAAGTGCAGTAAAAGCTTCTATTTAATTTGGATTGTTTATCCTCCTAAATGGAGCCCAACCAATTTATGAGCACATATTTACATGGTTAGATTTTTTCAGGATGACATTTGTGTGTTACAGACACATCCGTTTCAGAATAAAAATGGCTTAAGGGTACTGCAGATTTTTAAGTTCAGTATATATAGCAGCCAGTATATTGGTATCTGAAATTTTTCTTCACGAAGATCAATGTTGGCTCTAAAAATCTAGTGTTGGTTGGGCTGAGCTATACTTTATTTGAATCTGGCACCTCCTAAATATCCCCACTGTGTTCTGCGTGTCTTCACATGGTGTTCTGATTGGCTGGTTTTTGAGGATCAGTCTATAAAGGGCCTCTAGACTGAATGACTGTGAGTCTTTTCATGGGAGCCAGTTATACTACAGTGAAAATGCTTTTAGCTGTGATTGGTCACTTCACATGAATAAGTTAACTCAAGCAGATGGCTAATAGAAGCCTGACAGAGAGCGAAGGGATTGGACGAGCAGGCGGTGGCTTTCAAGTGGCAGATTATAAAAAAGTCAAGTGGTTTTTCGTCAAAATGCGAAACATGTAGGACCTGGCACGTGCCAGTGGCGTGGAGAGACTGGCTCTATTCTCAGGGATTTGGAGCCCGAATCCTCCAGTGTAATTACACCATCATTTTAGGAGCAGCGCCGAGTCTTATTTTAGAGACTAATGATTTACTTGTAGTTGTGTCTCAGAACCACCCGGGCTGCTCCAGGTTACATTTATATGATTATAGGTTGCTTTGATGATAAACTAGTCATTATACGCACATACTGAAGCAGATCCAAAGTTGCTCGCATCACGCCGCTGTCTGCTCAGCAGCGATTGGCTGAGCCGTGCTCGCCTCTGCTGCCCAAGACGCTCACTAATTAAGCCACGCAGGCCTCAACCAGCACTATTGTCAGATTGAGTGTGAAGAGGCTAATTCAGTTCAACCAACCACAGAGCAGCATTTTCAGGAAGGATGGCGCCTCTCAAGGTTCACACGGCAAAGTGAATAGAGAGTTTGCAGTTTCAAGAAAGATGTTTCTCTGTTGACCTATGACCCCGCTGAGAGGCTGACATTTGACAGACTGCACACACACACACACACATACACACACGCACATCAATAAATAAAGCAATAAAGCTGGAATACTGCAGCTTAGCTTTTTGGCAAACATGGAGTAAATGGAACATTGCTGAGTTGAGAGTCTAGATATAAGTTTTAATGTTCCAACATGACTAGAAGCTTGTTTCGGTCCTGAGAACAGCGCTGCATCTCATTCGCTGTCTGTTCTCTCCAGGTAAAGCCAACGTCAACGTCCAGGAGGACGAGCACATGGACGCCACTGCCCTCACGCCTGTACGAATCGCCTTCGTCCTGGTTGTCCACGGCCGAGCCTCACGCCAGTTCCAGCGTCTCTTCAAAGCCATTTACCACACGTCTCACTATTACTACATCCATGTAGACCAGGTTAGACACACAAACACGCAGACCACGGTCACTCTCAGTTGGTGTTGGTGGTGTGGTGTCTGGTGGCGCCTCAAGCTGGGAGCGCACTGAGTATGAAGGAATCATTTGATCAAGTGTTGACATCGAAATGCATCATCTTCCTGTTTGGCATGTTTTCTCCCGCAGAGGTCCAACTATCTCCACCGTGAGGTGCTGCGGCTGGCCAGCCTCTATCCCAATGTCCGTGTGACATCCTGGAGGATGGCCACCATCTGGGGCGGGGCCAGCCTCTTGACCATGTACCTACGCAGCATGGAGGACCTGCTCCAAATGGTTGACTGGTCCTGGGATTTCTTCATCAACCTCAGCGCTGCCGACTACCCCATCAGGTGATAGATGAGTCAAAACAGGAAGCAAAGGGTCTCATGGTAAACAGCTGAAAGTTCTACTGGTTTAAATTGAAAAATTTCTTGAAAGTCAAATTACTCAGGTAAAATGTTCAAGCTTTGTTTAGCAAATTTTTTTTAAAGGTGAAGTCTGAGGAGCAGCTGTTGTTTCAAAGTACAGGGTTATCATCAGACCTCCGAAAAGCTTTGCTTCCTGTTTTAAATCCCTGAAGTAGAATGCTGATGTAAAGACACATACTGGTTTGTTAAAGCACTGTGGGACAGTCAACCAAGGGCCTCACAGCCGTGTGGGATGAAGGATCAGGTCACATCTCCAGCTGATTCGACAGGCCCTTGGTCTGGAGGCACTGGAGGTCTGGGTTGTAGTGGAGGTTTGGACATCAGACTACAGATCTTTGTTTTCACCTGAACAGTCATATTTAAATGATGCCTCTGCTAACAGTTTTAATCACATCACTAAAACTAATATTTATAATCATCATCGATTAAATTTTCTTCCTCCTTTCTGATTGATTTTATCATGATGCATTTTTCATTTTAATCTCTGAGGGAAATGTCTCTCTATTCTTGTGAGTACATTTCGTAAGGATAAAAAGCACATGCAAAGAATTTTCCATTGACTCACATGCTAAGTGTCGTCACAGTTATTGACGATTCTGTGGGTCTGCCAATGATTTTAGCTGGAAGGGTGTTCAAATGGGCACTGTGATGAGAGGACAGAGAGGCCTCGTGTGTGTGCGTGCGTGCGTGCGTGCGTGTGTGTGTTGCTCTGGTGGAGGTCACATAAACTTTTCGGATGTTTGTAATCAGACAGGAAGACGATCTTTTAAGGTCTGATTTGAGCTCCAGCTCATCAAATGTGTTTCTCTCGGAAATCCCCGTGTATGGAGCGAAAATCATGTTCCCCCCTATTTAGGAGCATTTTTATACATTTGATAAATCCAGCAGGTGTGAGAATGCAAAATGTTCAATTTTGGCAGTTTGATAAGTAAAAGTCTGGATTTTCACTGAAACTGCGGCAAAAACAGTCACCCGCTTTCATAACACACACATGCGCATCCATGTGCATAAATGCACGCACATGTACACGCATCTATTGTACATCAGCAGATGCACGTGAAACTGCACACTCTTGTACATCAGCACATACACACACACACTTACATGCATGTCTGCGGTTGTCTTAACAACTGTAATCAAGTGCCGTCAGAGCGATCCATCTCCTTGCGAGGGTACGGTAGACTTGAGTCGAGTGCATTTGTCTCAGAGGACAGACAGGAAGTGGCCACACTTTCTTCAGCTCCTTGGGATGAATGAACCCAAACAAAGTCGCTCCGATTCTCCTAAGTGGAAGATTGTTTTGCAGTGTTTAAAAAAAGGGTTATATTTTTCAAATATTTAATTGCATCGTGTTCACATGCGCCCATGAAGGGAAATGCCCTGCGTCTAAGGAACATGCTCATCGTGTGAGTCCATTTTATGGTCTGATGGTGTGTTTGTGTTCTTATGTGGCCAAACATAGAAAACAACTTGGTGAATGATGGATGGTTAGATAAAGGGCAGCTTATAGTGGAGGTCAAACATCTGTTGAGGTCACGGACAGTGATGAACACCAACACATGTATCAGAATCCACACAGCTCTTTGCTGTGTGGATTCTGATCAAAACATCATGAATGTCATCTATTACTTTCAATAGCATGTTGTCTATAGAAATTTTATAAATATGATAATTGATGAGCAGGCCGGAACATGAATGACTACAAAAAAGTTGGATCCCTTTGCCTAGATGGCCGATGCAAATCCATGCAGACTGGCTGAAGTTTAATGTGAGCTTCCTGTGGTTGGACAAAGGTTAAAGTGTAATATGCAGTGGCTGCTGGTTAAGTCTGTTCTGCATGATCATTGGCTGAGTTGATGATTGACAACTGTGGTCTCTCCTCAGGACCAATGACCAGCTGGTGGCGTTCCTGTCCAAATTCCGCGACAAGAACTTCATTAAGTCTCATGGCAGAGACAACGCACGGTGAGACCTGTCAGGCTTTTGTCGTTTGATTAATGTAGGAGATTAATGGAGCTGGTCAATGTTAGTGATGCATGTATGTGGTTAATGTGGGTAGATAATGGAGGTGATAGACAGTACATTATGTAGTTTATGAATGAAAGTAGGTGGTTAAAGCAGGTGATAGATGTAAAGTAAGTGGTTAATGGAGGCAGTTAATTTAATGGTTAATGTAGGTGATGAATGAAGGTGGTTATTGTAGCTGATGAATGTAGGTGGTTAAATGTGGCTGGTTAGTTTAGGTGGTTAATCCAGATGATGAATGCGGGTGGATAATGTAAGTGGTTAATGTAGTTGATGAATACAGGTGGTTAATGTAGGTGGTAAATGTAAGCGATGAATGTAGTTGATGAATGTAGGTGGTTGATGTAGATGATGAAAGTATGTGTGGGTAGATAATGGAGGTGAAATACAATATGTAGTTTATGAATGTAGGAGATTAATATAGGTGGCTAACCTAGGTGAGTAATGTAGGAGAGCTATTTAGGTCAATCTAGGTCATGAAAGTAGGTGGTAATATAGGTGATTATTGCAGGTGTTTAATGGTAGTGATTAATGTAGTTGGTTAATGTAGGTTACAAATGTACAGTAGATGGAAAATGTAGCTGGTAATGTAGGTGGTTAATGTAAAAGGTTAATGTAGGTGATGAATGTAGGTGGTTAATGTAGTCGTTTAGTTGAGGGGGTTAATGTAGTTGGTTATTGTAGCTGATGAATGTAGGTGGTTAATGTGGCTGGTTAGTTGAGGTGGTTGATGTAGGTGGTTAATGCAGGTGATGGATGTAGGTGGATAATGAAAGTGATTAATGTAGTTGATGAATATAGGTGGTTAATGTGGGTGGCAAATGTAAATGGTTAATGTAGTTGGTGAATGTAGGTAGTTAATATAGATGATGAATGCGGGTGTTTAATGTTGGTGGTCAATGTAGTTGATGAATGTCGGTGGTTAGTGTAGCTGGTTGATGTAAGTGGTTAACGTTGATAGTTAATGTCAGTTCGGGTGGTTTGTTGTTGTATTATCTAACTAACCATTGTCACAGTTTAGACATAAACGTATTAGAGACAAATGGCATCATATCAGCAATTTATCTTGCATGTCGTCTCAGTTTTATCCGTAAGCAGGGTCTGGACCGTCTCTTTTACGAGTGTGACACCCACATGTGGCGTCTTGGTGACCGCAAGATCCCAGAAGGCATTGCAGTGGATGGAGGCTCTGATTGGTTCCTGCTCAACCGGGCCTTTGTGGATTACGTGGTCAACTCCAGAGACGAGCTGGTCAGCAACATGAAGCGCTTCTACGCCTACACATTGCTGCCTGCGGAGGTGACGCACACACACACACACACACATGCACACACACACATGCACAGCCACATAAAACAGGGCTTGTGTATACAAATACTAAAAAACAAAAGTGGTTCATCAATAATCATCAGCATTTATGTCTGCAGTCGTTCTTCCACACCGTGCTGCAGAACAGCGCCCTCTGTCAGACGATGGTGGACAACAACCTGAGACTCACCAACTGGAACCGCAAACTGGGATGTAAATGCCAGTACAAGCACATTGTGGACTGGTGCGGCTGCTCGCCCAATGATTTCAAACCCTCCGACCTTCCACGCTTCCAGGTATGACCATGCACACTTGCACAGGAGTCAGTGACATCTAGTGGTGAATTTGCAATATTTTTGTCCAAAATGAAGTGTCTCACTTTCATGGATGGCGCCTGGTGCGTTTTTCACCACGAAGCCTCTGTGAAGCACATGAGACTCCTGGGTGTTCCTCTCATTCCACCATTGCCATAGATGTGACATAGATCTTCTCCATGGCTGTGTTTTCTAAAATCGTCTGTCTTTGCTCGTAGCTTCGATCCTCCCCTGACTCCTTGCCGTAATAATTCTTTCTCTTTTGTTGTGGTTGGCATGACAGCAGATTGATTAACTGCTGTAAACAATGCCTTAGTGGACAGCATTCATGATCAACCTTAATCAGAGGAAAAACACAAACAAACACTCTATTAACTTGTTAAAAGAGATGCAGCTTAAATCATTCATTCATTCATTCATTCATTGTCTTCCGCTTACGGGTTGCGGTCGTGCTGGAGCCGATTCCAGCTGACAAGGGGCGAACGGCGGGGTAGGTGCACCCTGGACGAGTCGCCAGCTCATCGCAGGGCCACATGAAGGACAGACAACCACTCACACTCGCACGCACACCTACGGGCAATTTAGAGTAGCCAGTTAACCTCAGCATGCTTTTGGAAGGTGGGAGGAAGCCGGAGTACCCGGAGAGAACCCACGCAGACACGGGGAGAGCAAATTCCACATAGAAAGAGAAGGGAAGTGAACCTGCGACCTCCTTGCTATGAGGCAACGGTGCTAACCACCGCACCACCGCGTCTCCCCAGCTTAAATCAGTAATTACTAATAAAGTTTGACTTGGTAGAGTCCAGACTTTCACCCAACACAATGTAAGAGAATACAGTTTCTTAAATGTGCCTTGAAATTGTCAGTTTTTTCTTTACACCCAATGCTCTTCATTCCGTTCACTCATATTCAGCTTAGTAGTTTTTATTCATAATGCAATTGAAACGAGTGGAAAGGCGTCAACATATTGACACAGAACATGACAGTGTTTGGTTTGTCAGTTCTGGCCTCCTGTAGATGCAAATATGGTGCCTCATGTAATCAAATAGACTCACTCTATGATCATCGAGACACTGATTCTTAGTTTGAAGTGATTAATATAATTATGAGAATCAAATTCCATTGCTCTCAGAAATGTCTCCCTGGGCAAATCTTGGCTCATTTCAGCAAAAATGTGTTTCTCATTTCTTGACTGTAATTTTCCGAACATTGAAGGTTTCTCAGCTCATCATTAATCTGACTCTTAGTCACAAACTACTAAGCAGGAGCGATGGCATCACAACAAGTGTGGGACAACCATGGTTCAGTAAATTGACACCAGTGAGACATGGAAATATCCCGCGAACAAACGCTGGCAGTGAACGTTACAAACACCTTAAAAATGCTTGCTAAGTCTTGAACATTTGGAAAATGCTTGAATGTGAATTAAATCTAGGAAAATTTTTTGAAAATGCTTGAATTGCCTGAATGTGAACGTAGTCCTTGAAAGTGCCTGAATGCGAATGTAGTCCTTGAAAATGCTTGAATGTGAATGTGGTCCTTGAGCATGTTTGATGTTCAGCATCGTGTAAGTGAGCGGTTTCATATGCTCTGCTGATCTCGCTGTCCTCTTCAAGGCCACCGTGGCCGAGGACACAAATAGCTTTGTATTCACAAATTAGTGGTGCAGCTGTGTGGTCAAGCTGCTGATGGTTTTTATAAGAACAAGTGATCCTGGAAACAGCTGTGAGCTCAGGCTCTCACTATTTTTAGAGCTTTGTAGCTCAATGCTGCTGAGGTTTCTAAGGTTGTTATTATCATAATGGCGGGCTTCAGCAGCGAAGACGGCGACTGAATGACACAGTGTTCTGTTCCCTCCCTCCATCCTCCATGTTTAACTTTGGGTTCTTAAGGCTGGGCCCTCAGGATTCCTTTGGGTTCCTCAAGGGGTCTGTGGGATTCTCCAGGGTTCTCTTGGGGTCCTCTAGGATTCCTCAGTATTCTGATGAAATAATTCAGGATTGTTCCTCAAACTTAAAAATCTGAGGTAGTGTCTCTGACCTGACCTTTAAATTGATAAATTCATGATGTTTCATTGTCACTTGAAAGAAAATAATTTGCTGATCATCGGAAGCCTCAATACTTTTCAGTGTAAATCAGTAAAAACATGTAAAAATACACGAATGCATGGCTGAACCTTTTTCTGGTGAAAGAAACAAGACGACCACTCGCAACACTGGGAGCGTCCCTGGTTCTAGTAAATATACGACACTGACACATTAGTTCTGTGTTTATAGGATGGGATTTTTAATGTTGAAACGGTTAATTATCATGATTTGAATGAATATGATATAATATAATATAATAATATATAATTCGCTGTGACATCAGGGAGCAATAGAGAACATGGTTACAGTAACTCGCTCTCATGTAAGAGCATAGTTTGTTCTCTGACTCACCAGAATAACTTTGGATGATAGATCCGTCCTGACCGCACGCTTCTCATTATGTTGGGGTTTCCTGGCTCAGTGAGGCCATGCCCTCTTCATGACGTCACAGAACCCGCCCTTGGTTCCCCCCTGCAGGTCGGGCCGCATGGAGAGTGTGTTCCTGGTTTCGAGGGATTCTGTTTCCTCATGTCTGCCTTCTAGAAAATGGATCATCATCTTTATACCCTCAGACGTCATCAACAATCAATCCAGTGCAAATCGACCGGGGGGGTTGTTAACTATAGTGGAGCATGATCGTAGTAGTTTAAGACATGTCCAATGATCAATAATCCGCCCTCCATGTCTTGTCTTGTCTATGATCTCAGCAGGCGTCCAGACCCACCTTCTTCGCCAGGAAATTCGAGGCAAGCGTCAGCCAGGAGGTCATCAGCCAGCTGGATTCATACCTGTTTGGCCCGCATGCCTCCGGCATGCCTGCACTCCAGGCCTACTGGGAAAATATGTACGAGCAGGAGACCGACGGCACTGCCAGCCTATCAAATGCTGCACTCAGTCACTACCATGCCTTCGCTCGTATGGGACTGAGCCTTGCCGCTGGCTTGCCGCAGGGCCGTTCCAACGACAGCGGCTGCAGGTGGGAACGCTCACTGTCTCACTCACTCAGTCGATACTCATTCTCTCCTATGAATCAGGTGGGAGATTCTGAGCTCCACAATAGGGCCAGCCTTTGATGGTAATCTGACACAGTGGCCAAACCGTGTAATTACAACTTCTTGGTCTGTTTTCTGCACACAATCATGGGATAGGGAATAACTGTGAACTGAGGAGGCATTATTTTAGCATCACAATCTCCACAAAGCGACTCATTTCTTTATCAGAATAAAGGTCTGTTAACATTGGAAAGACGAGAGCAGTCGCATCGTTAAGTCCAATTGAAGCTAGCATGGGGCCAAACCATTAGCTAGCTCGGGCAGCACACTGAGCATGCTCAGTGGGTGCCGCGACCGATAGCCATTCACCAGTCACTGACGCGGTGACTTGAGTGACTCAAAAACCAAACTCGGCTCAATGAGGGACTTGTACAATCTTGAATCAGTGGACGGTGTTGAATTTCCCATCACTCACTTTGACGACATCACTGACTCAGTGACGAGTGGCTGGCTGATGTTCTGATGATCACGTTACCTCAGCAGAAGTCAGCAATCAGTCTGAAGTCGACAGCTCGCCAGCGTTCCACGAAACGCACCTCACTGGCAAACATGAAGATAACGCTCACTTGTACGGTGCTACAATAAGGCTTCAGTTTCTTACCACACAGACTCTTTCCAACTCCGCATGTGTGTGCGTGAACATGTGTGACTCTGTGTGTGTGTGTGTGTGTGTGTGTGTGTGTGTGTGTGTCTTTGGGTGGATACCCTCAGTAGGTACAAGGAAGTTCTTGTTGTAGGAGTTTAAGTGAGGACTGGTGGCTGGACTGGGAGGGGCCACATGCTGGGAAGTGTGTTAGTGTTTGTGTGTGTGTGTGTGTGTGTGTGTGTGTGTGTGTGTGTGTGTGTGTGTGTGTG
>CAAKHG010021909.1:3107-24338 GCA_901007715.1 Dactylopterus volitans
GGATTCAGCAGCGTCCAATTGGATAACGACGGGCTTAAAGGGGCGGCGAACAGGTCTGCTGCAGGTCATGGCGTCAGTCTGGAGAACATACACACACACGCACATACACACGCACACACACGAGCGCGCACGCAGGAAATTAACACACCAACCTCTAAAGACCCATTTCAGGTAACGAGGTGGGTCTTTAGGAAATGTAGTTTTAACTTGATTCATGTGTCAGGATTCAGATTCAGTTGGGTTTAATAATAATAGTGAAAATAATAATCTCAATTTAATTCAACTTTATTTATATGGCACTTTAAAACAACCAAGCCGCGACAAAGTGCTGTACATTCAAGACACAAGACATAAAACAATTAAAAAGCACAATAAGATAGAGGAATAAACACTAAAATAATTGTTTTGTTGTTTTTTTATAAAAAAACAACAACAATAAAGACAAACCATATAACACTAAAACAAGTCTCATGCGGTGTTAAAAGCCAAAGAATAAAAAGGGTAAATATGTAAATATTTTATTAGAATAATTTTTTTTACAATGAAATATAAAATAGTAATAATAATAATAATAATTGTTGTTGTTGATGTGCAAATCCACTGCACAAGATAAAACCCATGCATTCTTCACCTGAGTTTGCCATAGAGTTGTGTGCGCTGGATGTACGGTGGCTGTGAGGGGACAAACATCTCTGAAAAGCCTCGTGATTGACCGGCCAAATTCATTTATTCATTTCATCTGAAGGCAGGATTGCTTAAGTCCAGTTTCAGCAAGTTGGGCTGCAGCGGAGCGTTATTATAATAATGGATGATGATGAAATTCTTTTATTTCCAACAACAAGAAAAAACCAATCAAAAACAATTAAATATATATATATTTTTTAAAAATGCAATACACCATAAACTCAATCATAACTCAATTATGTTACAGCACCTTAGTAATATAAATTAATCATATGCTTGAAACAGGTGTTCATTTTTGCTCCTGAGTACTTTATAAATGCCTCCATTTACAATTTAGAATTTATACAACCCTATACCATAGAAATATAAACAACTTTACAGATTTCACTTACAACTCGATATTTTAAAGAAAAAAATAACAATTCCATATCCCAGTTTTATATGCAATCCAAAAAACATACATTAAAAAGAAACAACCATCCCGGATTTACACCCTCCTCCATATACATTTCCAGTAGAGTTGATTTATACATCCTTTTAAAGTGATTTATGTTGTATCGATTACTTGGATAATTATATGCCTGATTACTCAAATTTGACAGAGATATTCAAAGTCATATAAAACACAGTTGGAAAAAGTGGAACCGTACGTGTAGAATGTGAGGTGTTTTAACTTTTTCAGAGTTTGAAACTCCTTAAAAAATGAGTTTTATCACTTGTAAGGTGGCGACTAGCAATTATTCTCAATTTCAGATTAGTTTCTCTGTGAATTGTTTGGTCAATAGAATATTAGGAAAGCGAAAATTTGGACGTCTTTATCCAGTTTTTTGTCACATAAAACAAATAAAAGCAGCAAACCGTCACACGAGGGAAGCTGGAAACTGGAAACATTTGCTATCTTGACTTTAAATTGACAGAAACGATTAATTATCAAAGTAAATGCAGATTAGTTTTCTTTCAGTTAACCACTTAATCGGCTAACTGCAGCATCTGGTGTGGCCTTTTTAATCCGCGCTGATCTGTTTTTCTCCCTTTTTTGTAGTTTTTAAAACGTAATATTTGAGAGACCTTACTGAAAGGCCGCATGATGAGAGAAAGGATGAAGGTTTGGTGCCGAGGTTTCTGATGATCATGAAGGCGTCGCGGAAGACTGGTGACTGCGCGACCTTCACCGGCAGATCCTCTTACGTAAGACGGAGGCCAAGGGAGGGATTGAAGGGTTAAGGAGGGATGAGCGAGGAGAGTGAGAGAGCAGGAAGCGCCGGGGGGGGGGGTGAACATGGAGACAGCGGCGCCGCCAAATCCCTCCTCTGCGGCAGGAAGTGACGAGCGGGCGGGGAGGTCGGCGACGCCGGCGACGCGGCGGCTCATTGGTCAGCGGTCAGGGAATTAGAAGACTCATCAGCAGCTGTTTTGGTCCGGAGCGTTCGCGCCAAACACTGGTGACGTCACCGCTGCAACGCTCGGCTGCGTCTCTGTTTCACTTCGCCGCAGCCCCGCCCACGCTCGCCAAAAACCCCGTCAACATGTGGCCCTGAAATGGTCCAATCAGCGGTTGGCAGTGTTTTTTTTTTTTGGTTCCTCTTCCAATTGGTGGTGACGTAAACATGACACATGGGTGGGCTCACTATTCTGCGCAATGCTGCAGGTGCGTCGCAGCTTTGGCGCCAGTAGCTTAGCATTAGCCCATGTGGGTAACTTAGGTAGCCTAGCATGAGTCTCTGTAGGTAACTTGGTGGCTTAGTAATTCCCCAAGTTACCCTCCTTGGTAACTCAGATAGATTAGCCTTAGCCTCCACGGGTAACTGAGGTAGCTTAGTGTTAACCTCTATGGGTAACTCAGGTAGCTTAGCGTTAGCCTCCATGGGTAGCTTAGGCAGCTTAGCGTTAGCCTCCATGGGTAACTCAGGTAGCTTAGCATTAGCCTCCATGGGTAACTCAGGTGGCTTAGCGCTAGCCTCCAAGATATTAAAAAAGTACCCCCTACCAGCGTCTCACCGGCCTTCAGCTGTCAATCGACTATTTTTAGCCGGTTCACCTGCATTTAAAAACTTCCGCATACGTGTCACATAGTATGTGGAAGTGTAAGCAACATGAATCGCTTCAGATTCTGAGTGTGACCAAAGAGCCCAGCTAGCTCAGCTTTTTTTTTTCATCAAAGATGTTTCAGTGCATAAAACGTGTGTGTATGACGCGATAGAGGAGGAGAAGATGGCGTCTCTGCATCTGTGACTGACAGCGACCTTCTCCTGCGTCCGCGGAGGATCAGCTGTGCGTTCCTGCTCTTGTCACACATGTTCTTGAACGTGAACATTGTCCGGGTTCTTTTTCTCCTCTGTGAACGTCTGGAAGTCTGTGACTTGGCGACAAAACACAGACATTTAATCTTTTATCGACCAAAAAAACGAATCGGTCAGTTGGACTTGGTGGAGAAGAAACAAAAGAGACCACACAGATGCTCACTTCAAATAAAGTGTGTGAGTGTGTGTGTGTGTGTGTGTGTGTGTGTGTGTGTGTGTGTGTGTTGACACCTGAGGTGTGGATGAAGCGACTACGGACACTCAACATGCAACATGAGCACAGCTGCTCCGGTTCCACCTCTGATCATATGCGTGTGTGTGTGTGTGTGTGTGTGTGTGTGTGTGTGTGTGTCACACTGTGTTTACCCAAGTTGGATGCTGGCTTACTTGAAGTGTTAAACCATCCTTGTGAGGACATTTTGCAGCACCTCTCAGTGCCATTTTGAGGGTTAGAATGTGAAAGGTGCCTTTTAGGTTGAGGAAGTGGTGTGTAGCACTTAGGTACGGGGCTCGGGAAGAGGAATGCCCTCAAAAAGATAGCTGCCGTGTGTGTGTGTGTGTGTGTGTGTGTGTGTGTGTGTGTGTTTGTTTAAGGTAAAAAGACACTTGAAGTCCACCTGCACCTGAATGTAATATTTATAGGAAGTCAAAGTGTTTTCTGTTACCTGCCATAGGAGATGACTCTCTTTCTCTCTCTCTCACACACACACACACACACACACACACACACACACACACACACACACACACACACACACACACACACACACACACACACACACACACACACACACACACACACACACACACACACAGTGTAATGGACACTGCCAGATGGTATTAAAGGAGAAGTCCCGTGTGTGTGTGTTTCAGGGTCGGGTGGAGGTGGAAGCCGGAAACGAAAACATGAAGTTTGAAACGGGCCCATTCTCCTACTACGGCGTCATGGCTCTAAGCACGCCATCCCTGGGTGAGACGGCACACACACACACACACACGCACACACACACACACACTAACACACAACGAACAAAGAGACACTGTGTTTCTCCCACGTCGTCAGTGTTTTCATCAACAATGGCACATTTTACTGAAACACGCTCCCGTTTAAACACTTTACACAGCCAACGCAAATGCAGTCGTTTGGCAAACGCGCAACAAAAACTTCTGATTCAAGAGGTCGGTCTGTTAAAATGGCGAGCCGAGAAAACACCGCAGGTGAGGTCGCGGTCAGGAACGACGGCGGAGGGCCAGCTGGGCGCCGACCCGCCTCCCGTGAAGACCACTTCCCGTGTGGAGCTTCCAGCTGGGAGGAGCCAAGTAGCTGCTTCACTGCCGCCGCCGGTCCCCGACTGCAGACCCACACCAGCCCCCCGCAAGGTTCACCTGGTGCTGATGGAGAAACGCTGCGTCAGAGTCGGCCGATAAAGCTGCTGGTTTTAAGTGCTAAAGTCAAACAGGCTTAATCCAAATGGGGAAACGCTGAGCTGGAATAGCTCAAGGTGACTGGCGGCGCCGGAGAAATTGACCAGAGAGAGCGGGGGCGACGCAGATCTAAACACGGGAGCTCACGATGGGGCTGCTGTCACCGAGCGCAGCATCGAGGACCCGAGTCATGGTTGTCATTTGCCGCCACCTCTTACCAGCAGCCCAAAGTGAGCGGCCTCGCAAACGCCAAACTAAACTAAGACCTTGTAATAAGGAGTAAAAATAGCATCAACCCTCTGAGCTGTTTTTGGTTCACCTGGACAGTTCAGTTCTTGGTAGAGTAGCCAACGAGCAATCGGAAGGTTACTGGTTCGATCCTCCGCTCTGGCAGAGACACTGTGGAGAAGTGTCCTTGAGCAAGTGTCCATGGTTGCTCTGTCTGTCTGTCTGTCTGTCTGTCTGTCTGTCTATCTGACACACGTCGTTATTTTCTGACTTACCTCATTGATCTCCAGGGGAAAGTTACTTTTGGTGAAGATGCTCCATGCAAGACCATAAGCATAAAGATAAGTAGGAGAGGTAGCTAAAATAATGAAATATGAATAAATAGGAATCATATAAATAAAAGGATAAATAGACATGCACCGTATGTAGCAAGTGTATGCAATATGCATATTATGTAATGAGATGGGTCCAGGCTGTGGGCCGGAGCGTCCGTCCACTCAGAGGGAGGAGTCATAAAGTCTGACGGCCACTTCTAATAGACTCAAGAATATAATGAAACAGCCCTGCGATAAATTCTCCCTTCGGCAGTTTTACTTTGTTACTGAGGAGTCATGCTGAGGGGTGTCCCTACTATTTTGGTCATGCAGTTCATTTGCATGAGGGCGACCAAACTATGAGAGGCGCCCCTCAGTGGAACCCAGTACGACAGCATCACAGATTACAGCCCCAGTGACAGTCGTTTCAAAGATGTCAATATGTCTCAAACAAATTCAATAACAATCTATTGCAGCGCTGTTGTGCTTGATCGGTGTGTGAATGGAAAAAGCTTTTTTGTCGACTGAAAATGTTGGGAAGCAGAAAGTAAAAAGCTGACTCAGTATTCGCATTCCTTCAATGATTAACTGGTCTTTACGTTATTAGTCAGAGTGAGACCTCCTCCCTTATCATTTGGGCTCCTGATCGATGGATGTGGAGGATTGGCTAAAGCACTTCCTCCTTTAGTCGCAGCTTCACAAACACAGGAAGAGCCTGTGGGAAAACAAACATGGCCGACTAGCGATCTCAGTTGATGGAATATTAAGAGAGAAGATATTCAGCATTGGAAAGAGACGCCAGGCTACATCGGGAAGCTTCTATGACGCCAACAACGAAACCGGGGGAAGGCTAGAACCGCACAAGTCAGGAGCTACCATTTATGGTGATGATGTCATCATTCATGCGATGCTGATATTTGTCATAAATCCCCTGTTTGGTCTCAGGGAGCTGCTCTGAAGTGAGGCAGGTTCTCTTATTAATCCCAAAGCAAAATTAAATTAGAGTCGGTCCTCCATAAACTTACACATTGTATCTTTACTCAATGTTTTCATAATTGTATGGAAGAGTCATGAGCAGGAGTCCTGTAAATCTTTGCCTCAACGTCGCACGTATTTAATGTGAAACACTTGTTTTGGCGCGTTCGGCCAGCAGGGACGCCAACGATGAGCTGTGATTTGAGCAAAAGTTGTAACTGCGGGTTTTAAAGGGGCGGAGAGGGTTGGATGGTGGGCCGCCGCACGGGGGCGGGATCACGCACAGCTCATGCAAAGAGGCGCAGGTGGAGTGTGACGCTGCCGGTCCAAGGTGGATGCTGTGACGCCGGCGACCGGCGTGCTCATGAGAGGAGGTGGCGGGCGCTTAGACAACGTCGTTCCTCCGGCGCCCTAGCGGCCCCTGGTGGCTGAACATTGTAACGCTCTTCCTCCCCCCTTGTCTTCTCTGTCCTGTATGGAAACGCTGTCTCGACTTCTGTGTGCACATGACGCGGCTCCGTGTGTGTCCGTGCGCAGTGTCGTGTCACCATGCGCGTGGGAGCCGAACACGCGGCCATCTCACACCGTCAGACGCCCGAAACGTGCCTCACAGCCGCTTTATGAACGGCGCACTCCAAACACAAGTTGAAGCTACCTTTGAAAAGCAAAAAGGGAGAATTTCACAGGTGTTTTAGTGCAGAAAATACAGCAAAAGAGTTGTTTTAGTGAGCTTCATTGCTCAGCGGAGAGCAGCTGCTTGGGCACCTCACTGGAGAAAAAACATTGTCGGTTTGCGGACGTAGCGTGTTGATGAAAAAGTTTGCTAATGATACTGTGGTTTTTTTCCCCCAAAGAGATTGTGCTTGCATTTTTCAAAATAAAAAAGCAGAATTATTTTTTTTGATTAATTGCAATTTATCACTTTTTTTTCATCTTCAAGTTACAGCTTGTAACAGTGGATATTTAAATCTTTAAAGGTGAATAAACAACTCTGTTGATTGGTCAGCAGTTCTTAGCCGTCCAATCAGCCGCAGTGTGACTGATCTCCTCACTGCCAGTCCTGTGATGTCGCCTGTCGTGGCCCTGTAGCCAAAGTTTCAGCGGGGAGTTTTTGTTTGAGGTGATTGGTCAGTGAGGAATGACTTCTTCTTCTGTGGTGGTTAAATTGGTCTTTGCAAACTGTGCAGGTTACTTTAGTTTCCGCCAAAGATCCACAGGGCGACTTTTTAAAGTTGAACTTTCCTCCTAAAACTCAACAACCTCGTCCTCATCCATCCTCAGCAGGGCGCTCTGGTGAGGCTCGCGTCCTCATAGCTCGCTGCTTCCTTCTTCTTCTGTGTCCTCTGTATTCTAATAAGTTTTTTAATTTGAATTTTTGTTTATTGCTTAAAAAATGTAACACAAAAATTCACATGCTAATTTTGACAGCGCTAGAAAAAAAAACTTTCACAAATTTTCCGGGGGGTGCCCAAACACGGCGCTTTACGTGGTAGCTTACCACCGTGCGTTGTGGTTCCAACCAATCGGCACGCTGCTTCGCCGTTCATCCTCGCCCAGAGAGAGGCGGAGCCACAGCAGGGATGTGATTGACGCTCTGCTGGAATGGAAGAACCAAATAAACCAAGTCATCTCTCTCTGTCTCTCTCCTGCCACCCCCCCTCTCCCCGCCCCCCTCTGTCTCTCAGCTGTCACCCCTCCTCTCTCCCCGTCAGTGGCGTCCCCCCCTCCACGGCGCCTCTCTCTTAAGAGGTTTTCTCTGTTCTCACGTTTCCCAGGTAAACACTCGCATGGGCCTGCGGAGGGTGGGCGGGGCCTCCTCTAAACGCCAATCTCCCCCGTTTGCTCTCTTCAGTCATCTCCAGAGCCTCGTCCCTGCGTAGCGCTCGGCGGGCATGGGGCCGCAAGCTTTTACATTACGAGTCGTAACCGGCGCGACGTTTCGGAGAGGCCGGGTCAAAGGTCGGACTCGTGCGGCGTCAGTACCTCGGAAGCAACACTTGTGGCGCTGAGACGCCGCAGAACGCCAGCGTGCCGCTTAACAAACTCTTATTTTGAAATCCACCGGGCGATAGCTGCATTTCTCAAATGTTAAATGTCTGAGGACATGCGATACTCCCGTTGGTGGAGTGTAGAAATGAAACTCGTGCATTTCCTAAGTGCCAGATGTAAAAAAAAAACAAAAACAAACAAACCCTAAACTAACTTTAAAAGATGATGCCATTGGTAGAAAATCATAGAAAAGCAAATACGCTGGTTCTTGTTCCTCATATGTGACGATTTACTGCTCCTCTTTGTAACATCACTGAACATCACACAGTTTGGGCTGTATAAAAACAGAAAGTGTTAATATCTTCTAATGAGCAATCGCAAATAAGATGTCATTTTATCTTGAAATTTTAATCAATAGTTTGGGGCTTGAATGATTACAGTGATTACAGTGTGTTTTTTGTTAATTGGTGCTTTTCTGATTGGCAATTTTCTCCACAAAATGAGATAAAATCGCGGAAAAAAAATACCTGCCACAAACCAGAGTGACATCATCAAGTGCCCTGCACTGATTGGCCAGATGTCCAGTGTCTAACGGTTAAGACGAGCAGCGAATCGCATCTTGACTGATCAGTCACGTCCAGAAACGGCAAAAACATTTCCAAGCCATTGTTTAGTTTGTCCAGCGGAGGGCAGCGATGAGTTGGAACATAGTTAATTTGTTTTCAACTGTAGATCAGCGCATTTCTAACGTGCCTTATTTGGGGAAATCTTGTCAAAAAATGATAATTTGTGTTATTTTTGTGTTAAGAAAACCAGTACACTGAACAAACTGCTGGTGTGAGATGTAAATGTATCATTCAGCTCATTGGTGAGCTGACTGGTAATTCATCACATTCAGTTGTTTAGGAGTAGATTTCTGCCTAACCTCGGCGTCTCCTCGGCGTCTCCTCGGACCGAGGCGGGCGCCTAACGGGGCATCCATGGCCCGACCCCGTCAGATGGTAGCGCTGGCGTCGGCGCTCAGATTAGGAAACGAGTCGGGATGCTGGACGAAGCTCTGGACGTGATCTCCGGTTCCTGACCCTCTCACCCACTCCCCCCTGTCCCCCGGTTTAACCACTGATCCACGGTCGGTCAGCTTTCCATCACTCCTGTTGTATCAACAAGCTGCGGACCTTTGGTCAAAGGAATCGTCTTGACATTTTGAGAAATGCCTGACTTTGCGTGTCGGTGCTGCCCTCATGTCCATTTATTGGATGTCAGGCTTCAGCCAGTATTAGCAAAAACCACCTTTCGGCATCTCCTCAGCTCGCTGACTAACAGGCTCTATCGCTGAGGGAGCTCCTGCTCTGCCAGGCTGGATGTTTCCTCCTTTTTCCAGCCTTTATGTTAAGCTAAGCTAACAGGCGGTTGGCTTCAGATTTACTTTGATAGTTTAAAACAAAAAAAAAGAAAAAAAAAGAAAGAGAAAAAGCAAATAAGACTATTTTTTCCAAAATGTCAAACTAGTCCTTTCCACAGAGATGCTCTCCTGTACTTGACCTCCTCTACACCACTTTCAGCTGACGCCGCTCTCCCTTACCACTAACCTCCGGGCCATCCAGGCCCTCCGCCACCCTCCATGACATCACTAAAACCAGCCAATGAGAGAGGCCCGTCCTCCGAGCTCACACTGCCCAGACAGTGCACTTCGTAGGCCTCCTTCCATGGCATGTTTGTTGCATTCTTTGAATAACAAACGCAGTCTCGTCTCATCACCACGAGTCGTCGTAAAGGTGTGCCGTCTGCGTTTCTGTGCATTTGTGTACTTGTTCGTGCTCTCATCACGCACCCGACGCTCAGTTTTCACCCCTCCCATTTCACTGACGTAGTCATCTCATTTTCACGTCGTCTTTTTTCTGTTCCTTTGCCGTATTTTCTGCTTTCGTTAAGTGTGTGTGTTGGTGTGTGTGTGTGTGTGTGTGTGTGTGTGTGTGCGCATGCTTGCCTTCCCCGATCCCCTGCGCCCGCCCTGGACTTCCTTTCGCTCACTCTCATCTCTTCCCGTTCCAGAGTTCCGTTCGCCGTCTCATGGGGGCAACCTGAACCGCTCTGCGTCCCTGAGCTGCACTGAGCGCGCTCCAGAGGGCGGCTCGGTCGGCGGGAGCAACACTCAGATCCCAGGAACCCCATTCCAGTACATACCGGACTTCTGCGTCCGCGCTCTCACTGACCTGCAGTTTGTTAAGGTAACTGTGTCCCCCAGACATGATGGTGATCCGATTTTAGTGATGTTAGTGGCTGTGTTTACACAATCAAGACGACAATTAGTGTTCAGTATATTAGTATTTACACCATCCTTCTTTTCACACAAAAATCTTCTCCAGTTGATCGACAGGATAAGGGAATGTTGTGAAAGTTTCTGTCGCTGTAACATTATGAGAGGTGAAGTGAACACTGATTATCTGGTAACCATGGCACCTGTCAGTGGTCATAATGTTATGGCTAATTGTTGCTGCCACATGATGTGCAGTACTGTTGTATAGACTTTTACTTTTAGACTTAAATCATATATTTTTTTCATTTTTAGGACTAATAAAACCAAACGAACATCAGACTCAGCAATGTCTCCCCCATTAAGGTGGTTCTGTTATGAGGTCGAATTCCCGATGCAGTCGGCTTCTTTTGCACGTCTCTGTCCTCAGACAGGAGCCTAACGGGATGTTTTTGATGCTTTTACCGCCGTCCACCGAGAGCTGCTTACTCAGCAGGAGCTGGAGATGCTGCAAGCTGGATTGTGTTAAATGGCCCTGACTGAGCAGCTTACGTGGCGAATTTGCGGCTTACGCTGTTCGCTCCTGCAACCGCCAGTCAAAAATCTACGACGGAGATCTATGAAGTTTTTTTTTTTCAGTCCAGTATTACTTCATCCGCTGACATTCTGCCTACCGACTTCAAGATCATTTTAGCACTTGAAAAAAAACGTGTGTCAGGGTCCACCTGTTATGCCATTGCGTCATATGCATCTTAAATCAGTATCAATAACCTTTATCAATAAGCATATCATCTAGGGCTGCAAAGGGGTGGAAAATTTCCAGTAAATTTTTGGAAACTTTCCATGGGAAGTTAAGCCGGAGAATCTTGGAAATATTTCAAATTGGAAACTATAGCTGTATACTGTATATAGCTATAATAAGCTAGCCTCTTAAATGGTCAGTGAAACTAAAAGCAGCTTACATTCAGCACCTAACTTACCAGCTAGCTAGCTACTGTATGAATAGATTTTTATTTAACTTTTGCGAGTTAAACAGTAAAACCATTATAGATCAAATATATTTACTCCATAATGTTATAAAAAACTTCCTTGACTTCAACTGTGTGGCTTCACTAGTCTTGTGCTTTGGGCTCAAAAGTGTGGCCTCCAGGGTTTAAGCAGTCATCTGTGCATGTGATGGAGGCGTGCACAGTGCACGCAGGGGCCTGGCCTCAATAGCCCTGCAGTAAGCAGTGCTGCGTGCATGTGATTGAGGAGCCTACTTGCATTAAATCTGGTTGTTTTAGCCAAGATTATGCTACATAAATTCCTGTTAATTCCCCAGAAAGTTTCCAACCCTAGTCTCATCACTGGCCTTTCTTCCTCCTCAGATCACTCGTGCCCAGTACCAGAACGGTCTCCTGGCGTCGCGGCTGGACAGCACGCCACAGTCCCCGGAGGGCAGCCACGTCCGCCTGGACATGTCTGTCTCTCTGCCTCCCGTGACGCCACCGGGGACGCGCACTCCGCTGCCCCTGGCCACGCCCCCTGCGGGGCGCACGCCGTCCAACGCCCAGCCGCCGCCGCCGGCCAGCCGCACGGTTTTGCCCCAGACCGCCTCGTCTTCCGCCTCCAGCCGCAGGCCGAGCCAGTCCTTGCCTCAGGCCGCCCCTCCTCCGAGCAACCACGCCCCCCTCTCGCAAACCCCTCCGTCCTCCATGAGTTACACCGCCAACCCCCACCCGACTGTGACCACCTCCTTCTCCTCCAAGGCCCAGCCGACCGCGCCCTCCACTGACCCCGAGAGCGGGCCGGGAGAGACCACCACTCTGCTCAGTGAGCAGCAGAACTGCGTGGGCCCCCGCCGGCCCAGCCACGCCCAGGCGCCCCCCCACCCCCACGTTCACACCATCAGTCACGCACACACCGAAAGCACCATCTGACGTCAAAACTACCTGTGCGCTCGCCACTTCCTGTTCCTTTTTGCTTGTTGCCCCCTGAAGAATTAGCAAATCGTGTGTAAACAGGGATCCTCCTTCATCCCGTCCTGCATGACCCCCACACCCTCAGTCTGAAAGAGACCGGAATCGGGTACAAAGAGGGACCACTAGGCCGGAATGTGGCTTGGGTTTGTGTTTGTTCTGGAAGGATCCGTTCACCAAGACGACAAAGCGACTCGACCTCCAGCGGCGTCCACGTGCAGCTAGTTTTAGTTTTCGGCGTGCAGGTTTCAGGTTTCTGTTTCAGCCTCGGAGCAGTGGAGGTGAAGGGCTTTTCATTTGTGATGCTCACAGCAGTGGAAAAAAAACCCAACAACCCCGTTTGGTTCGTTTTTCATCGGAAAAATCTTAAACCTATGAAATAATCCGCTCGTGAGCTCTTGACAGCGTCAACGACATTCATGTTATTTCTGGGAAAGTTGTCCATTTTGGCACCAGTGTATTTTTGCTGTGATAGCGCCCCCTACACTCACCCCCTCAACCCCAGCCCCCCCCCACCCTGGCAAAATGATTAGTGCAGTATCTTAGTAGGTGGACACTAAGAATAGTTTGTCAAACCCCTTTAATTCCCAGACAGACTCTTAATCCACCATAAGAGTAACAGTAGTTGTTTACCACCACCACAACTGAACCCGCGAAGTAGCAACTGCTAACGCTAGCCATGCTGACCCCCTCGGAATCTTGAAAGCACCCAACGCGCAGTGCTGACCGTGTGTGCCCATTAGCGCTAATGTTTGCAAGCTACGCTAACAGTCCCCAGCTTCCCGCGCGGAGGCTAGCAAGCATGTTCAGCTCCCAGCCGCACCTCAGATGTCGCTCTCATGAGCAGTTAAATATTGTGTGCTTGGGTGGGTGGGGGTAGACGGGTGAAGGTAGAAGAGTGGGCGGGTGAACTGAGGGGAAAGTTGAAAGCCTCCTAGCAACGCCAGCTTCCGAATTTCAGTCCGCTGTTGCCAGGGGAAACGCCCGCTTAGGTGCTGCAGGATGCGATGCGGCTTCCGCAGAGGCATTTTCTCAGCGTTTTGGGCAACACAAACAAAACGCCACGTGCCTCCATTGCACTGGGATAGTAGCAGAACTCCTAGAGGAGGACGGGTCCGGGTGGACCTATCGGCAAGTGGCATTTGTGAACTGACCCTTTAAGTTATCGCCAGTGATATGAAACTTGCTTTTACTTTTCCAAAGAGTGAAATCTGTAAAGTTGATGAATTTCTGTTTTTATTTTTTAGGATTTTTTGTTTTCTTATCTGGGCCTCTTGTGGAGAACTTTGGAGTGGAGTGGACCAATGAATGTGTGTTTCCTGCCTCTGCGCCACCAGTGAGTCGGTCCAGCTCCCAGCAAAATGGACCAGATTCACTGTTCCGAACGGGTTCTGAAGCGAAAAGTAAAGGACCGAACCACCGGTGTTGCTCGTTTTAGCCTTTGAAATTCAAATCATATATCCTTCTTTGCACTACGGCGCTCTCGATACGGGTGGTTAGAGATGCTTGCCGATGATTTCCATTCATTTCTGTTTTCCAGACTGAAAATCAGTTTCCAGACTACTGGGACATAAAATGCTTCATTACACAGCAATAATGTCCTGACGAATAAGAAGGCAGAATGTTGGTGGGTTGGTGACACCAGTCAAGTGAGTCTTGATAGCATTGTTGGGGTCAACATAATCACTATTATTTAAAGATGTCTTATAAATATATGTGAGTCGGAATATAATGCAAAAATATGTAAAAAGAATATAAGTGCTAATTTTGCCATTATTCAGTTATCGGCAAAATAAGGGAATTTGCTTATTTTCTGCTGCTCAATTTTTAAATCTGAATCCCATAGTTGGCGTTGGTATGCAAAAGAGATAAATGGAAACCAAAGGCATTTATTAATTTGTGGTGGTTGAAAGATACACATTTGGCACATTTGTGGATAAAAAGGCTAAAACTTGCACAGGCGTCGGTGGCGGTCTTCTACTCAGCGTCTTCACATTGCGAGTGATGTGAAGGGGAATGTCTTCCTGGCCTACCTCTTGACCATGGCAATATGTTTTAAATTATTTCATTTCCGAGAGATATATTGATATTTATTTTTGATTTACATTAATTTATGTTTTGGACTTTTGCGCGTCATTTTATATATAGAAAGGCACATAGATATATAGATATATATATATATGGAGAGTTTTTTTTCTTTATTCAGACTGTGAAGTTGAATTTGAAGGACAGGCTGCATACTCCAGGTGTCGTTCACTGCACAGACGCCGCCACTTAAACACTTGTCACTGTGAATGGAGCCCGGTGCCACACCGCGCCGCGCCGGCTCCTTCTCGACGCTCGAGTCCACTGCAACACTGTGCGTTCGCTGGCATGTAGCAGTGGGAATGATGTCAAAACGCCGGGCTGGCGGTGACGCCGGCACGCAGGCCTAAATGCCTGAGTCTGGATTCGCTGAGCTGCCGCTGGAGACCAAACAACTCAGCCCGGTGAGCAGCTTAATGCATACAGATTGTTTTCCTTGCTTTATGACTCCAAGCCATCAGCTGCCCAACTTTAATCAGGGTATATTTACATTCTTCCTGCACAAAAGTACCTTGCTATACATCCCTAATTGCATTCTATTAACATATTGTAACAAAAAAAACCTGAGCACTTCCTCTCAGAGGCTCTGGGACACTTTGGTTCTATTCAGGACCTTGATTTTACTGAGGTCATCAGAGTCAACCAAATTCCACCAAAATATGCATATTTGATGCATATTTGTTTTTTTCTTTGTTTTTTAGCTGTGAAATAAATGATTAATGCTGAAGCAACTTGAGCTACGAACCAATTAGCATTATACTAAGCTAAACTGGAACCAAATTTAAAGAATTTGTACCGTATGTGCTGATGGTTTCAGTCTTACTCAAGAAACCAAATTACACAGGATTTCCCCCTAAAATGCCAAACTACTCTAAATGTGTTCAATAACATATTTAACCAAATAGCCTCAATTAATGTTTCATAAATTATGGCCATGCAAAATAACCATCTATATATCCCATCATGGACGTCTATTTGCTGCTTTCAAAGCCCAGCTTCTGTGGTCAGAAATCTTTGGGGAGTAAAAGCTGAATGCTTGTGGAAATTACAGCAATAATGTCTTGAATCAGTTTAAACTCTAAATTCCCCACAAATGGTAAACACCCTAGAAGTCTCAGCAGATCTCATTGGTCCTGATTCGCCCCCGATAGTCCAAACTCATCTTGCAGTTATGTGTTTTTCCCCCCTTAATGCCATCACTTAAAAGTTCTACACGTTGTATCTAGTGCAAAACTGACCGCACACGCAGGCTACTGCATCTTCTTTGCCCTGAAATAGAACAGACTACAAAGTCTCAGCCTGAGCTAACGCTAACTCAAGCTAGCTCACTTTCTTGCGGACTTAAATGAGAAGGTTGAGCAGGTCTCGGCTGTTTTATGTGAAGCGGCACAAGGTGTAAAAACTCACGTGACACGGAACAGTCTGGCCTCTAACTTCCTGTTAAACCACAACTTATCATTTATTGTCCAATTTTTGCCTCAGCTCTCACTACTAGCCCACTAAGCCAGCTGTCTCAGTTCAGTCTTAGCTTGCCGAGGTAACCGTCTCATAGCTGTACGGCATCATATTCGGCCGGCACATGCGTTGCGCGTAACTGTCTGCAAGATAGCAAGTTTATCCCGACATGTTGAGCCACTCGCTCACGTGTTCATTAACCTCTGAGCAGCAGCACACCCAGCGTTAAGGATTAACACTTGAGTGTCCCGTTAGCACAGTGGAGGCTAACAGCACAGTGACTGGTTGAGATTGAAATGGACAAGAAACATTCCACTGCATGTCTTCACACCAATGTCAATCTGTGTTAGCCTAAATGTTAGCCTCTTGTGTCATTTCCTGTGACTTGGAAGCGTTTTTCTCATAGTTTTTAATGCATGGAGATAGTTGTGTCATTCCAAAACCAGGGATTAATTCATATACATGGCACTTACAATGTGAAGTAGGTTTTATTATGTGTGTGTGTAAATGATACTGTACTTATTCAGCCTGGAGCCGACAATGGAGGACTATTATCGTTTTCCTTAGAGAGATTATGATGTTAAAGCTGCTAGCTAGCATGTACCTACCTGTTTTTCCTATGTATGCAGTGACACTGAAACTAACTGTAGAGATAAATTATTTTGTTCATGGTATAGTGAAAGTTATTTATTTAAAAGAAAATAACCTAGTATAAGCTAGCACTGATTTAAGGGGGAAAAAAATCACTTAAAACATGTGCTGCATAAGTCTGAAAAACACTCCAAAGCATTTGTGGGATGATTTCCGGAGTGAAGAGATCACGAGTAACGTTCACATCGACGTCCGTCTTCTAATAACAACCAAAAAAAATCAGATTTCGGTGTGAATCGGCGTTAAATGGAGGCGCCTGAGCAAAGTCAGCTGAAAATCTCATCACCCGAGTTGATCAGACCCACATGTGCTGGATGTGGAGCTACTTTGTCAACGTGCACTATTTTCACCCTGACTTTACCGACTTGGCGTGAGGTTGTCCTGCAACATGAACACTGTAAACGGAGGCATCTTTCCCATCTCCGTCCTCATGTAGCATGAACACTGAATTGGGATGAATATGCACACTAAAGCACAATATTAGCGGGATTATTTCCTCGTGGAGGAATGGACCCCTCTGTCCGAGTCCAGTTTCATTGTTTCACGTTTTGCGCTTACATGATATATATTGCTACACTGACTTGTGTTTTCATCAGACGACCACAGAGCAAACCTGGGTTCAGGCAACTTTACCAAACACAACAGGGAGGCCCAGATACTAATTAGTGCCCTGGAGCCCTGTAATAGGAAAATCCGGCCATGGAGAGGACCATCTCGATGAAAACTATAGATTTTATCCCAGCAGGACCTTTCGGCTCACTGATCTGAGAGGGGGAACCTGCTTGTTATTGGTCGACATAGCCTTACCCTCTATTTAAAGAAATTTTAGACCTGCCTGCTGGTTCATATAGGTCTCATGTAGCAATTGGTCTTATACTGGTCTCCAGTTAAAGCCACTGGTTGGCTGTGTTGACTACCAGTATGTGTACTGGAAAATGTGAAAAAAAAAACTTGTTTGACTTAGTAATGTTGTATTTATTGTACACATTGTATTTATGTATATTTTCGTTGCCGTTATGGAGGCGCACGCCTGAAGGCGCGGTTCTGTGAAATGGGCTTCCAGCTTTTAACTGGGTCTCTTTTGCCCCCAGAAACACTGTGCTCAGTTGGCTGACTGCTGTTTGCGTTACTGTAAATACTCTGTACATGAGGAGACGACATGTTGAAAATAGCATATAGCGGGCCGGAGATGTTCTAATGTTATGTCGAGAGTCTTACTTCGGAAGGCATAGTGTAGCAATAAACATTGCACAGCGTTGACCTCAGTTGATAATTTACTATCTTTCTGTAGCCATCTCAAGTTTAACATAATGACCACCGCATGTTCACCATAGAGCATAACGCAACAACCCTGCAATTATGTTGAATTTTGATTGCGTCCGTGTGAGAGAGGTATCGACATATTTGAATGATTGTTATTGGGAGTGTAGGTCGTTAGACTGAGAGGCGTCCCTAATATTCTGGTCACCCCACTCATGCATTTGGGTGGCAAAGGTTTGGGGACGCTTTCAGTGTGACCCAGTGCAGTTCCAACAACATCATAAATTACAGCCCCAATAACAATCATTCAAATATGTCGACGCCTCAACAGATTCATTAAATTTCAATGTAAAACTCCTCTGGAAGGGAGAAGCTATCGCAGGGCGGTTGGATTATATTCTATCATACACATACGGTGGTCATAATGTTGGTGTATTTTGTAATTAGACATGATAACCAAAGCTTTTTTTTTTACTCTGTAAAAACTTGTTTCCCATCCCTCCTCTTCCTGCCATCCTTTGCCAATCTTGTCATCCTTCTCACCTCCCTACACTTTCCTCTCAGTTTTCACCCCCTTTGTCTCTTCCTTTTTTTTCCGCCCTGCCCCTTATCTCGGCTCTTCTCCCACCTCTTGGAAATATTGAAATTCCTCCGGCTTTGGCCGCCGGTCCGATCTGCTAAGCCCTTTTTTATTGTTCGAGCCTTTTTTCTGCACTGAGACCGGGTGAAGTGGGGGAGCCTGGCTTATCAGCAACTCCTGCAGTGTTGTTTTTAGTCTTGCAAGCGGTCTGATGATTAGACCTGCGTGAAGGTTAAACATTCTCAAATGAGTTTCAAACCTTTCGAATGTTTCTTGAGGTTTTGTGCATATGGAGCAACAAGAGGGAGGAGGGCAGCCCCTAAAACACGTTCTTTGCATTTAACATCGTCTTCCCCAGACATGTTGAGGTTCTGAATTGTTTTGCACTATTTTACAAATTTGCATTCCATCCATGGTCCACAAAAATAAGTCAAGTACCAGAATACAGAAGGTACTTCAAAGATACAGGCTGCTGGCCCTCAAAAGCAACACACCAGTGGATGCAAAAGACCTGTTTTACAAAGTGGCAGATTTTAATGTTCAAACACTGCAACAGTGTGTATGACTTGGATGTAAATATTTTTTTTTTCCTTTCTCTGCGATGGTTGAAACAGAAATGGCTGGAGCGCTTCCAAACGTGGGTTGTGTAACTTAAAAGCAATGTGTACATACTGTTTTATAACTACTGTGAGGCATTTGAAGAAAAATCTATGAGGTTAATAAACCTGAGTTCTATTTCTCTACAGGAAATCTGTGCTTGATTGATATTACATAAGTGTTCTGTGGATTGTCGGGGAAGACAATGGGGCATAAAAAAAAAATCTCACCTATACATCAAGCTAAGTGAGACAGTTCACAAGCTTTGTATCTTTATATTGCTATCAAAGGGAAGCTGGTTATCACACAGTCCTGCAATGATGCATCACTATAATCCAGTATCCTGTTAATTAATTTAGTTTTACGTGTTTAAATGCATTTGAAAAGTTCCACTTCGACCCGAGTCAAGCCCATGATGAGAATGTAATCTTTTAATTCTTACGCTATTTACGTTTATTCTGTGTCAGGATTTGCTTTTATGTAATCTCACAAAGATGGGCGTGGTCTATCCCCTGTGCGGGGGTTCTCATTGGCCCTTCGCTCGCACTGGCTCTGCTGCTTTGAGAGATGCTGCAGCAATAACAAAAACACTCGGAATCGAGCGCCAAAATGTCGACCTTGCCGCGCACGGACTGGGTACGCGCGCGCGCGTGTGTGGGTGCGTGCGCGCGCACGTGCGTTTGTGTGCGCGCGTGTGTGGAGCCAACATGGCCGCCAGCGCGGCGCAGTTGCTCTGTGCGCTGTGTTTGGATGGCTCGTGCTGCGTTCACGAGTATCGGGAGTTATCGGAACGCGAGATTGTAACCACCTTTCGTCTCGACACCGGCGTCGTGTTCACATCTGGGAAGAAGATGTTGGAATAGCTGCGGTGACTCCGACGTGGCGCTTCGTAATATGGAATTCATGAGGGGAAGCGGACGCGGCAATGCCAATGTTCGTCGTGTAAGTGGATGTCACACACGTTGTTTGATAATAAATGGTTAGGCGGTCAAAGTAGTGCGTTAATAACCGTGCCGCGGGGTGCTGGACTCCTACAGCACTGCGTTACTTTTGTGTCGTGGACGTTTACAGGCCGTAAACGCGGCCGTCTGACTGATTTCTCATGTGTCCCATGCTTTTGAACGCAGCATCGGTCCTGGTGGGCGGGGCCGCCGCAGTGCCAGAGTCACATGACTCGCGCAGACCCAGGCTGACCAATTCCAATATGGTGGCCAGCTTGGCAGGTCTACGGTTCCTGTTGATGATATTGTTGTTCTGCGGGATCAGGTACGGCTCCTGCAGCCAGGACGCCCCGCTGGTTCTGGGGCTGCGACTGGAAGATCCGGCGGATCTGGTGTACATGAAGGATCGGATCATCTCGGCGCCGGAAGGAGCAACGTTCACGCTCCGTCTCTTCGGGACGGATCTGAATGGAAGCTGGCCGTGGGTGGCTTTCGCAGGGGCAGCTGGCGGAGCGGCCGGAGTCGGGGACGCGCCGGACCCGTGCGGGCAGGAGTCCAACCGTCGCGACGCCGCGTTCCAGGTGACGGGCGAGTTCACGCCGGATGAGGCGCACAGCGGGCTGCTGACGGTGGAGGTGCTGCCGCGGAGCGTCTCCGCGGGCGGCGAGCGGACCCTCCACCATCTCTGCGTGCGCAGGCAGGGCAGCTGGGCATCGGTAGGTCCGGACCGGCTGCGCACAAGCGCCGACACGGGTCTGCCCGCGGACTACATCCCCGCGTGGGGTCTGGCCGTGCTCGTGGTGCTGCTGCTGCTCACCTGCGCGCTGCTGAGAATAGTGAACTTGAGCCTGCTGTGGCTGGACCCCGTGGAGCTCTACGTGCTGCACAGCTGCGGGTCCGAGGAGGAGAAACGGGCCGCCAAACGCCTGGAGCCAATCAGGAGGAGGGGGAACTTTTTGGTGAGTCTCTCGGGAAAAAAAAAAGGTTGGGGGGGGGGAAGGGGGGACCTCAGCAAGCAGGTCACGCTGGAATAAGAACATGTGTGTGTTTGTGTTTTGCGCCGCAGACATGCTCCCTGCTCTTCCTGTGTGTGGTGGGGCACTCGGTCCTCGCCGTGCTGCTGTACCGGGCGCTGGGCTCCATCGTCTCCGCCGTGTTCACCAGCGGCTTCCTCATCTTCCTCCTGGCGGAGCTGGCGCCGCACATCCTGTGCTCCGGCTACGGGTTCCAGCTGGCGCCGGGCCTCACCTGGCTGGCCCAGGTTTGCATGGTGCTCACCTGCCCGCTGTCCTGCCCTCTGGGGCTGATCCTGGACCTGGCGCTGAGGCGGGACATCAGCACCTGTGGCATAAGGGAGAGGGCCATGGAGATGATCCGCACAAGCGTCAATGATCCCTACAGGTGAAGCACACACACACACACACACACACACACACACACACACACACACACACACACACACACACACACACACACACTCTCACACACACCCCCCCCCCCCCCACACCCCCCCACACCCACCCCCCCTCTCT
>CAAKHG010021911.1:2500-16383 GCA_901007715.1 Dactylopterus volitans
GAGTCATCTGCATATAAACATGTAGATAGGGCTGATGTGAAATCCCTGCGTGATGCATACAATTGATATTCTCTCCATATCCATCACGGTTCCCAGACTCAGCCGGGGCAGATGAAAAATTCACAATGAAAGGCATGCGTGTATTATCACTCAGCCATTGCTGCATGCTCTGTTTTATCCTCTGCTATGTTTAGAATGAAAGATAGAGAAATGGCTTCAGGGGTCTCTTTGTAGAAAATAGCTGCTTTGAAATGATGGGGTGGACTGATAGTGATGATTCTGTGAGATGCTCTCCTGGGTATTTCCCTTCTCCTGAGCTTGATACTCATGAGCACCTTTCTTCACTACTAAAGTCACTCACACAGCACTGATCCACAAACTAATTACTGTCTTGATGGACTTTGTACAATCTGATTAGGGGTGTGTAAGTGATAAATGGTCAGGTGGCAAAAGGGTCAGGCTGGATATCTCGCAGCCACACCTCAACTAAACTGCCACCAGTCATAACAGAAAATGGAGAGATTGATCCGAGCCTAATTGCATTTACAATATCTTTGGATTTCACAGGCTTTTGTTAGCAATGAATTGAAAATGGCAGTCAAGTGAATTAACCCTGTCACTGTTGGTGCGCCCATTCAGCAATGACTAACGGAGTTTGAGGTCAGGGTTTCAGAACTGGCAGTAAGTGTGCTTGTCTTAGTGACACAGCTTTAACTTGTCCCTTTGACCTTGCACGGTTTATTTTCAGGCCACATGTCCCAAGCATCATTTGTGAAAATCAGATCATCCTGCCTTTGAACATCAAATTGAGTTTGTTCGTTTTGTGTTGTTGTTTTTTGTTGTTGTTTTTTTTACTGTCTTGTCCTATGGGTTAGCGCACAAACATTGCAGCAGTACAGGGATATTAGGGCTAGATTGGTCCCGTCTGTAATGCTTAACTTTTAAGCATCGCATGGCAATAACAGGAGGGAAATGTTACAACGAGATAATTGTCTTCTTTTCCAACACCTCAGTGCAAGTGACACCTTGCCCCAGGCTAAATCTACACCTTCTTGTACAATGTTAGCTTTATGTTTTGTTTCTGTTACTGAGGGAATCACATACACACCTTAGACTTTCGCGTATCCTGTGCTTCCGTCCCTGGGGAGATGACTCTCACCTGTCTTTTGTTGTTTCTCTTAATCCAGACACTCTTGTTCTTTGTCTTCATCTGCTACATTCTGCTAAATATCTATTTTCCTTGTGATTCTCCGGTGCATCTTTTTTCCCTCCTCCTTTCTTTCTTTGCTAGCATCTTTATGAGAAGGTTGTTAGGGTGGGTGGGGAGGGGGGTTGTCACTCAAATACACATATAACGTCAACTGGGCTTTCTATGTTAACAAAATAAATGCTCATTTCTTTTCTTTTTGTTTTGTTTCTCACATGACACTCTGAATCTTTGTCTGTCTTTGTGCTTTTGCAGGCAAGAAAAACTCCATCCTGCAGCATAAGGTACAGCATGACCTCAGCTCTGGTGTACTCAATTACCAGGAGAATGAGATCATCCAGCAGATTGTGCAACACGACAGGGACATGGCCCACTGTGCCCACCTCATGCAGAACGCCCCACCCCAAACACCTCCCTCACCTACCCCTGTCATCTGGGCCCCCCTTATCCAGGCACCTCTCCAGGCAGCAGCCGCCACCACCTCAGTGGCCATTGCCCTGACGCACCATCCCCATCTGCCCCCAACTCTCTTCAGACCTCCAGTTTCTGTTCTGGGGTCTCTAAAGGAGCCTCCTAGCCGGCATAAGAAGTTTCACACATTTGCTCCTTCATCCACAGCTCCTGGCTCTGCCCGGGACTCCCCCTCTAGCACGCCCTCCAAGATACGCAATGGGGTGGACATGTCATTGCTGGCCTCTTTTCGAGCTCAGCATCTGGGGTCAGGTTCAGGAGCAACTAACTCTTGCCAGCAGGCCTCAGGCAGCAAAGGCCAGCATGGATCTAGTGGGACAGGGTCTGGGTTAAGTGGAGGGAGGGCTTCCGCATTCCCCTTTGAACCATACTCATCCACTGGCTCACCCTCATCTAGTATGGCCCAACTCCACTCACAACCACAGCATCAACAACCCTTTCGCTCCAGCACGCCACCTCTACCGAATCTCTTCCACCAAGGATCTACAAGTGGAAGTACAGGGTCAGGAATGAGTGGAGGTGCAGTTGGAGCCTGTGGTGGTGCCACAGGTTGGTCTTCAGGTGGAGCAGTTGGAGGTTCTGTGGAAGGAGACATTGCCTGGGCTAGTGAGGACTTTACGAGTGCAACAGCAGAATCAACACCGATTGGGCACATTAGGTTGGGAGGATCTACAAGTGGATCAGTAGGAGGGATCTCAGGTGAATCGGTGGGAGGGCTATCTGAAGGACCAATATGTGGTGGCAAGTCATCGGGTGGGGCCTCAGGTGGATCACTTGTGGGTGTTACCCGTGGGTCAGTTGGAGAAGCAGTCATGAGATCTATGGGAGGGGTTTCCAGAGGATCCATCGGAAGAGCCTCTGGTGGGTCAGCAGGAGGAACTTCTGGAGAGTTACCCGTAGCAACAACCACTGGAGGATCACTAGGGTGGGCTTCAGCAGGATCAGCTTGTGGAGCCTCTGGAGAATTACTGGTAACAACATCTTCTGGAGGATCATTAGGGCGAGCTTCTGCTGGGTCAGTGGAAAGGACCTCTGGAGAATCTCTGATAGCAACGACCACTGGAGGATCACTAGGGCGAGCTTCAAGTGGATCAATGAGAATAGTGTCTGGAGGATTGACAGGAAGGGGCTCTGGGGGACCGTTTGAAGGGATTTCTGGTGACTCTACTGTCGGAAAATCTGGAGGGTTACTGGGAAGAGCATCTGGTGGATCTGTTTCCAGCCATATAGGAGTTAGTTCAAGTGGATCAGTGGGAGGGCTTACTGGAGGAAATAGTAGCAGAGCAGCAGAACTGGCCATTGGGAGCCATATAGCAGGGTCTACAGCTTGTCCCACAGGAGGAGGGGTGTCTAGTGGAATTACAACTAGACTTATTAGTTCGTCCCGTTGTCAAAGTCCTATTTCTACCTGCTTGTCCAACCCTGTACCTGGTCAGCTTCTCCACAGCCAGCCACCTTCCAAGCCTCCTCAAGTGGCTCCTTTGCAGCAGTATGCAGGGGGAGGCAGGACTACCAGTAGCTTAAATCTCCTCCACTCCCCTCCACAAGGCTCTCCATCCTCTAGTAGAGCAAAGCATAGTCAACAGCCTGCTGAGGGCTCCCCATCTTCCCTCAGTCTTTTTAGTTTGGCAGGCCTCCAGTCTGGCTTCCTGCCTCACCAGATGTCCCTCGAGAGGTCTGCCTTGGCCTCCCTGGCACAGTACGGCTCAGCAAATGCCTCCCCCTGCCTTACCCCAGTGGCACCCAGCCCTACTATTCAAAGCCCAGTTAAAGGCAGGACTTTTCACTACAGCGACCCCTCCAGTGCCACAGGATCCCAAAGTTCTCTGCACATGCCTCAGTCCTCTCTCCTTTCACAACTTCCAAGCCAACCACACACGACAGGAAGAGATCCTCAGCTGGGCCGCTTTTCAGAGGATCTAAAGCTGCTATCCAGCTCACACCCATCACTTCCCCAGGAGGTAGCACATGGCATAGGCCATCAAGCTCCTTGCTCCTCAATGGAAACTGGTTATTACCCTTCACCATTTTCCTCACCAACTTTTGTGCCCCAAACCTGTAGCTCAGTGTCCGGACGCATGACTCCTCCAGTCCAGTTGTCTCCAGGGCACCCTCATCAGACTCAGTCCCCTGGGACAGCATCCCCGGCCTTGCCTCTACGGAGAGGCTCTGCTTCCCACTCATTAGATCTAGAACCTCAAACTGTCCGCTCTAAACTTCCTTCAAATTTGTGAGGATTGATCACACCCTCCTGTGCTCCTCCGAACTGAAATTCACACAAACTATAATCATGCGTGGTATTCTTTTCTTTCATCAGACTTCACTGTGTTCCACCTCTCATTTACCAAGATCTTAAACTTACTGTGATTTAAAAGACACTTTACCAGGTAACAATTAGCGATAGATTATGATATTTGTTTTAAGCGTTGTTGTCTTTTTTTTAATTCACACACAATGTATATAGATAGAAACACATTTAAATGATAAGTTAACCAATGGACTAGGAGGGTGTGAAACATGATCTCCATTTAAATCACAGTCATTTTCTTTATTTCTATAACTATGCCAAATCCATCTGGAGATGTTTGGGAGGATGTTCAATAGACTACACAATAGTACTTTTTTCTGCAGGAACCTATGCACTAATACCTGCATGTATAAAGTCTTTTTGTGTGTTTAAAAAAAGTTAATCTAAATTTTTAGCGATAACAAAATGCTCCAAGACAGACTGACTCATCTCATACAGGATCACATATTGCTGATTCTTACATGTATAGATTGCACTTATTTATCCTCTGTGTAAACTTTTCAAAAACTGATGAGGGATGGAGAAGAGATTTTAGGAAACCAAAAATACTTTTCCTGTGGGGTAATAATTCAGCTTCTCTTGGCCCTTTGATCCTCATTTTTTAACACTTTATCATGATAATACTGTTTTCAAAGCAGAGGAGAGGGTTTCAGCAAGTTACCCACCATCTCAATGAGGGACTGACTTTCTGCAGAGTCCTCAACCATGTCCTAACAAGCTCACATTGTCTTCCAAGCTCATTCCGCTAATGTGTGTAGACAGTGTGTGTTGTTTTCCCTTCTGAATGTGTGCAACTGTTAATGTGTGAGTTTTAGTGAGAGTGTCTAAGTGTCTGAATCTGTGGAACAGTCAAATGCAAGCCAAGGCTTTTCCCCAGACTGATCAAAAGCAAGTTTGCCTTTTTTTTTTTCCACACAAAAACTACGACTTCCATTAACCACAGTTTGTGCGCTGGATTTTGTAGGCGTTTTCAAATTCCCCAAAACCAAACTTACAGTGTTTTAGAAAATACAGTATAAAATGCAGAGCTCCACCACTCAATATTTGACTTAAACATTTCTTATTTTCTTTCTACCTCTTTTCTTTTTACATTATCAATACTGTGGCTGCTATCTGGTCTATGTAGTCTCCTGGTTGAAGACTAAAGCTGAGTTTAAGATGTTGAATGTATGTACATTTGTTGTTGCTAATAGTAAGTACTGTACGTGTCGTAGAAGCACTGAGACTGTTCCATAAATAAGATGTCAACTGGGTTAATATCTTTGAGAGACGTTTTCATCAGCAGCCATTTCTCCTGCCAAAGTGTCTTTTGGCCAGACACAGAAACAGATAGTCAGTTGCCTAAAAAGCCCACTCTCTTTGCTCCGTAAAGCATCGCCATCCTGCTGCTGTAACTCTGAGAGAAATTGTGTGGAAACATCAAATGTTGCTTTTTTGAGCCCAGAGAAGTGAAGGGAGGCAATCATTCATTCATAAACAGTGTGTCATAATGAACATTCTAAAGCGCACCACATCCAGTTCATAGAATACACTTCAAACCTGTTACTTTTTCCTAAGCTTTTTTTCTGAATTCATACAAACTTATGTACATGAAAACACATTTAAGACAGATTTAGCCAGCTGCTGATATTTCCGGATACAATCAAAACCCCAGTAGATCGCTCTCACTCAGCCTTACAGTGATCAGAAAACTGAACACATGGCAGAGGGAGGTAAGCCTATCACTTAACTACCAAAGGAGACTAGCGGTGATACGCTTCTCCATGTTTGTCTGTAGCTCATCAACAAGACAGACCCAGGTCCCACTCACACAGCTGAGTCCCCTACTCAGTCACAGCACTCGGCCGCAGCATCCTAATTTAACAAGACATGTCTGTAATCCCTTGACCCTCGCAGGCTATCAAAGGCTCACACACAGAGGTGAACGGTGACCATGCTCTCCCCTCATTAAAGTACCCAGATGTCTCTATAATAAGGTAAAGCAATACCCATACATGACATGATACATTTACACACGCCTATAACTTTGTGACTAATTTGCAAAATTACTGACTGGAAATGACTGATTTGTTTTCCACTTTCTCAATCAATTCAGATTAGCCGAGCCAGTTTTAATAACCATACTGCTTTTGTAAAAACACTGTAACCCTCAGGCAGATTTGAAATACTACTACTACTAAGACATTTGAGTTTTTATTTAATTTTGAAATTCATGTTTAAAAAACTATATACAGTATATATCTATGTTCATCAATAGCCCTGATTTATTGGGGCAATTCTACCTTTAAATACCACCAATCTCACAGTTCATCTGTCTTCATATTGAGGAAAGGGAAATGGCATAAAACCTTATGATTGACTGGTGTATTACTTCAGAATTTGATTAAAAGATTAAAAAAAGAAAGAAAAAAGGATGGGAAATACACGATTCACTTGACCTTTTCATTGTGAGCAAGCAACTCTAGTGAATGGAGCAGTCTTTCTGGCATTGGCTATTTTTTTTAACACTTTGTCTTCATCTACAGTTAACAGCTCATGAAAGGACCAGTGTGTAAGATTAAATTACATCTGGCAGTTAAATCGCAGATCGCGATTAAACTGATTTGTTTTTTTCAGTTTCTTGACAGTGGGTGGGGCAGTATCCAAGAGTCAATATTCGCTGTACATAAAAATTATTTTAGATTTTAATGAGCATGTGAAATCTGTCTAAGATAAGATCATCTACAGTGCAGAAACTTACCACTTCCAAAGTAGTTTCCTGTTACCAGTAGGTTGCGCCCTTAGGCAAAATTAGCTGGTAGATGTTTCCAGGGCAGGAGCATGCACATGTGCAGAACCCGTGGAATAATACAATTTTTGCAAAGCCTGATATGTTTGCATATTTTCATGACCTTTTGAGGATGTTTAGGGTCTCAAAAGTGTGATTGATTTCAAAGAAGAAGGAGAATAATTCTTTGGATTTCAGGAGGGGTTTTTTGCAACCTTTCTTGCTGGGGCACTGATATTTAAAGGAAACACACACGCAGGAGCAAGTTATCATAACCAAAAATGCAAAAGTGTTTGGTTTGTTTGTTCTGTGCCACAGATTCAACACAGCAAGGTCTGTGGAAGAGGACTTCTTTTGTAGATATGCTGTAAAGGGTTCACTCTGAGATAACAGTAAAACTATTCTAAGTTTTAGAAGTCTAATGAATCTATAGTTATATTTTATACGTATATTATACTGTATATACTGATGTTATATATTACATTTCTGTTGATAGGGCCTCTAGAATCCTGCACACTGGTCCTTTAAATCCTCTAAAACATTTGTGTCCCACTGTAGAAAACCTGCTTCTCTTTTGACCACAACAGACAAGTAAACACCAAGTGCGGTTTCAACTCTAGGAGATGCTATGACATTGTGGATAGTGTGGGAGTCTAAACCTTGGTCTTCCTGTACCTGCTAAACCTTGCACTGCACAAAAGTAGACAGACTGTTGTGCCTCACATCAAGAAAAGTCCCATTTTATTTTCACAATATTACCTTGCCAGGATGTAGAGTTGGCAAACAGTTTGAAGTCTGCACGTTAAGAGCGTATATTTGCGGAGAGGTTGATGGACTGAGGGAATGATGCGGTTGGACACTGCCACAGGGAAGACAAGGTGACATGCACCCAACTAGGTACTCATGCTGATGGGGTTCTCGCTTTTGGGGACGCTTCTTATGATGGTTCCTGAGTACGAGTGGATGTTTTTGAGTCAGGTATTGATGGATGGATATGTGGAAAAGCTTTAAGCATTGCTATGTAGCTAGCCGTTTGTGCGCGTGCGTCTGCACGCGTGTGCGCGTGTGTGTTTGTCTGCGTGTGTCCTCAGCGTGACAGTTGGGAGCCACAGGTCAGACCTTTCAGAGAAATATAATGGTGATATTGAATGGTGATTGATTAGTTGGCCTGAATGTAGTCTAGTCTATTAAATCAGATAGGTTCAGCTGGGTCAAAATATTTCTAAAAAAAAAAAGTGTCTGCTTATGAAATTAAGATGAGCAATTTTTAAAATTATGAAATTATGGAATTGAAATTAAAAAAGGGGCCTAACAAGCCGTTTAATTCTTGACTTCAAGTAAAAACATGAAAATAACCAAAAGTGGAGTAACAATTTTCACCTGACAGCAATATTTATTCTTCAAGGGGATTTGCTATTTCCATCCACCCAGACTACTTGCTGCAGTGTAATATGTTAGAGAGACGGTGTTTTTTAGAGGAATCAGTTGGGAATTAGATGAGGAGGCTTTGAAACTGCATCTTTTGAGAGAACTGAATAAAGAAAAGCAAGGGTGACTCACTTGCTCATGCGGCAAACTATTTCCATTGTTTTCACTTGGAAGAAAAAGGGCTGTTTGAGACAGAGAAATTAGCAATGAAGGGCAGTTGAAGGATCACAACAGCTGCCAGCATCCTGGCCACACGCCTCCAGCTAGTCTGTTCTGAAAGCAGTTCAGAGGAACGTCGGCGGAAAAAGCACCTGACATGTTTGTGTTGGGCACTGATGTTTCATTTTGATGTCCCTCCTTGGTATGAAGTGGTTTCTGCATTTTAGCTGAATTTAACTGAATCTTATCAAGGTCTGGGCTGCCTTGAGATAGAAAACTGCTCACTCTTGAGGCAAAAAGGAAAAAATATTCAGAATTAATAATATCTGGCAGAGGTAGTTCTTTTATCTGAGGTTATACTTGGCGCTGGCCCTGCTGCTGGCCTTCGCTCGCTTGACGTGTAGCGAAGCAGCCAGCGAGATTGTCTGTCGCCACGATGCGACTGGCCGCCGTCGCGCTTTAAAGGAGCTCCATATGGCACCGCTGTTGTTGTGTTTCCAATTCATGGGTTCTTTCTGTATCGGCGCGTTCTCAGATTCTGTTTGGTGCGCTCCCTATCGCACCGCCTAATCTTTGCCTCTCTCTCCTTGTGTGCGACACCCCACTCACCCATAAACACAGGCTGGGCGAATCAGCGGTGCACGCTAATGAAATCATTTGCTGTGATTGAGGATTGTCGCAGCAGCGAAATCGAACCTGCAATATCTCGGGGGAGAGGAGGCACGTGGTTTTTGTCCAATGGCCTCGTTACACGTTCATAAACGCATACGTATCATGCCCTTACACAAATGTGGGGATGACTTCACACGCAACACCAGAGTCAGGTGCACGTATGTCCATGTACCTCAGAGTGATTGAATATGATGTGAAGGCTGCTATATCTGTTTAAAAGTTATGTTTAGCTCCGTGTCTAATACAAGTGACCTCTTTTGCTGCCCGAGAGAGATGGAATAACATGAGAGTAATGTTAAGTTGTTGGGCAGTTTAACCTGGACATGACCCAGTTTTGGAATACCATGCACCGGTGGGGCGCCAATAAATCCACTTCAAGTGTAGGATCCCTCAGGGTTAAGTGGCTGGCTATCGCCATTGTTCTCAATTTGACGCAATTAACTGATGCGGGAGCACGGTGGAGGTGAATATATAGAATTTGACTTGATTTGGTAAACTGGAAAGATATACATATTAGGGTCTTGGGTTTTGTTATCACATCAAACATCCTTTTCATCTGAGTTTCCTGTCATTGGCTTGAAGTGGCAACATAAATTTGCTCTAACTTGTCATTATGAAGTAAAGGTTTCTGGATGGTCCTGCTTTCCATGTAGCTTTTTTCAGGCTGCGAACTGTAGCCGTTGGTAGCATTAGTGTTGTGTTCAGGAACATGCAATAAATTGAGCTTTCCTGCTTGCAGAAATAACTGAATTGTGCAAACGAGGCTTAAAGGGATCCATTCCAAACGCTGATGGTGCCTTTATTCTGCAGGCATTACATTGTGCAATTGTGCCATTTATGACATAATGATAAATTGAAGCAAACGCAACTCTGCTGCCACTTTAAGTTTGTACTATAATTCCAATTAATTGATCATAATTTCAATAAGGCACTTATTTATACAGATTTATATATATTTCCATAGGACCTATTTATATCTGTTGATTTATTTTAGACTCTTAAGAAGTGATGTCACCATAGGAAACCATAACATAAAGATAAGCAATGTTCATCAACCTGTGTGTATGTACAGTTCATAACATGTCCATGATTTTTAAGGAAACATTGCATTGTATAATCTTCTCTACTCTGGTGTGACGCAGGAGTGGGACATTTTTTCGATACATGATGCTACTGACAAAAGACTTTCTACTGGATGGCTCGACCGTTTTGTTTTATGAAGGCAGCGAGTGGTTCAACACGTAACCTTTTGAGGAGGACAGTATTTTGACTGCTTTGCTAACGATCAATGGAATCTATTTTTTTCTGCAATCAACATGAGAACTTTTAGGACAAAGCAATAAGGGACCTGTACAGGTATGGTGTGACTGGATGTGTACCTACGGGACTTTGCATTGACCCACACACGTACAGTAGCCGTGGCTCACAATCTGTGTGCTGGCGAAAGAATTGAGGCAAAAACTGCATTGTCAATAAGCACACATACTGGATGAAATAAAACGGTATAGAATAAAATAAAAGGAACACTTGCTTGGAGTTTTTTTTCTTTTTTCCCCCCTCTGAATGTTGTTTGTATTACGCGCGGAACACTTAGAGTCGCTCTCCACAATGTTGCACAATGCAATATGTTTATTTGGGATGTTCATTGTGTGAATGCGTGCAGGCGGCGAGCTCGAAAGCATCATTTTCTCTCCATCTTGAGAGACGTGTCAATAAGCGGAAACCTTGCGCGCTCACACGCGCACACACGTGCACACAATGAGCGGTCAAGACAGGTGAAGCTCTTCAGAATGCTGGAAATGTTGGCAGACTGTAAAAAGGAGGACAGTGTGTACGTGTGTGTGTGTGTGTGTGTGTGTGCCCTGTGAGCACTCAGCCATCTGCTTCATTAGAATTCCCCCTTGAGGTAACCTTCCCCTCTCTGAGAGGAACTCATTGAAAGTGAAGGGCTTTGTTTTAGATTGTCTATTGTAATTACACGTTATTCTCCTGCTCTGATGCCTGCCCGCTGAGAGAAGTGGAGCAGGCGTCCGCTCGGCATCTGACGGCGACAAAAATAAGCACACATCGAGTGCGGTGTAAATGATGCAGAGCCGCCGCTGCTGCCGCTGCCGCTGCCGCTGATGCTGCTGCTGCCGCTGCTGCCGCTGCCACGTGAAAACTCCTCTATGCTGTCTGATTTTGTGCAACGGGCCAGATCAGCGGGGTCATGGTGACATCCTCGCAGTTGAGGTGGCTGTCTCTCTGATGCCATAGAGGGAGGACCAGCATTAATGCCTTCCTCTGCAGCATCTGGGATAATCTGCTCTAGTTCTTCTTGGGTCAAACTCAACAGTAATTAATCCTAACATTACCCTGCAGGCCTCGGGGTTAAAGCACTGTACATGACTCTGCTCTTTTTTCTCGTTTATTTTTTTTTAATTTTTTATTTCTTCTTCTTCTAGTTTTTAGGTCCTGCTGTAGACGCTGCTTCAGGAGTGGAGTGTGACAGCATGCCACCGCTTTAACAACTTCAAATTAGAATGGTTAAATAGAGATGTATGATCGAGACATGGAGATTTGCGTGAATTTCACAAGGCCCGGATGATTAAACTTAGGTGTCCCTGAAAGTCTAAGAACTAAACACAGCAACTAGATCATGAGTAGCCCCATTATATAAATCACAGGGGGAAAAAAATTAAATACAATTTTTTTTTTCCCACTTGCCTTTTTCGCTGACCTGCTTTTATTTGTCTGTTTTTTTTGTTGTTTTTTTTTAAAGAAAGTGCATTCACTTTTTCCAAACTTTTTCATGCTCATAGCAGCCAGGCCTGCGCTACATTTTTTGGCAACACACAGCCCAGAGCACTCAGAAACACACACACTCACAGTAACTACAGCACATCCGTATTAGGGTTTTTTTCCCCCCCCAAAACCCTGCCATCAAAGCCTGACATCTGCCAGTTTGCTCGCAAATATTGTCAAAATGCCAACTTTGCAGTACTCAAGCTTTTGATGTGCAAGTTTTTTCTTTCTGCTCGAGTGTGTGTTTATGTGGGCCCACGCTGACTCTGTAGTCGTGTAAGTGTGTGCATGTGGGTGCCTCTTGGGATTAAATTCATGAAAGCATACGCATGGATAACATCAGAAAGATGGCCACAGGTTGCCAACCTGATGTCCCTTCTCTGGCTCTTGCTCTGCCCACCTCCCCTTAAAAAGCCCTGGTCCTCAGCTCATACCATCCCTCCCCTCCCGAAAATTATGATGGTCAGAAATGTGCCATATGTGCCCTACTTAGACAAACGTGCAGACAAAACAACTGAACTGTGTGTGTGTTTCGGAGCTGCTAGGTTGACAGTATGAGCTCTGGGAGAAGAAATGTGATTACCGCAATGGCCAATATGTCTTTGTCCATTTGGAATTTCTTGCAGGGCTGAGCTGGGACCAGAAAAAAAAAATAAAAATCAAAAAAATCAGCCAAGATAAGATCCTCACAACTGATCACACCTGTCATTCAGTCATTTATTGTTGGTCCCGAGGAGTGTGAGCACTTAGAGGCGAGCTTTACTTCCTGCTGATAACACTGTGGAAGAAGATGAAGCTGCAACTGGATTTGGACGTGTGCACTTTAAAAGTAACTTAGACGGATCTCCAGTCACTCACCAGTTCCCCATCGTCCTCACTGTACCTGCCACCACCATCGTCAGCCACAGTGGTGAACGGGGTCCTGCAGCAAACGCGTCACTTTTGCACATTGCAGAACATCTGACTCAAGGGCCCGTGTTTGTTTGTTTTTTGTATGTTTGTTTCTTTTTTTGGCCTGTAATTTCTGTGCACCTCCCTTTATTTTTTTTTATTTATTTATTGCAGATTGGCTGTGTATTGGGCTATTAACTATTAAGTTCAATCAGTTCAGGCAAAAAAAAACAACAACAAAAAAAACAGTGGGCTTATTTAGGAAAAAAGACAGTTGCGTCGGCCCACCGGCAAAGTGCCCGGTCTGCCAGATGGCTGGTGTGACTCTGTTTTCATGTGTACTCTGATGACATTACAGTCACACTGGGAAAAATCTTAAGTAACACCCACACTGAAGTGTACCCCATAGCATCCACTATTTTTAACCATTTCCAGGTCATTGGTTGAGTGTTAATTGAAACTGGGAGAAACAGATTTTAATGAGCTGCCTTGAGCTGTTGCACTACCTGACACAAGAATCAGCAGCTCAAGTTGTCACTCTGCCATCTGCAAGCACTTCGTCCCGCAGTAGATGTCTGTTCCTTAAGCACAACCGGTCCACCCAGAGGCCGATAAACTCACCGCGAGGAGAGCGTAAGTACATGTCGCACCACTCAAAGCGTTGAAATGTTGTTCACTGAGTTTATCCTTGAGATTGAACTGCAAACATTAATTCCAAAAATGTGACATCTACTATTTCAAAAACATGACCCCCCCCCTTTCTTATATGAAAGAAAGTGATGTTTTTATGCAGGTTTAATGCATAACAATAAGCTGATATACATACATAGTTTTCAAAGGAACCAAATTTATGACATAGTCGAGTGGATTCCTTCATATTCCGTGAAACCCTTTCTTTCTTCTGAAAGGAATAATATTCAGAGAATCCAAGAGGAAATCATTTGACGGAGAGCAAAATACCATTTTCTTATTTTTAGCTATTATAATCCTACATGGCTGGTGATCCCTGCAACACCATCCACCTCTTCCTCCTATCCCCCAGTAAGGGTCTTGGCTCTAGAAATACCCCTCACTATGCCATCATTCCCTTCTCAAAGGGTGAGAGTAAACTGGAGAGAGCAGAAGCCCCTCCAACCCCTACGATCACCCCTTCCCCACACCCTAACCCTACGCGTCGGTTATTTTCTCCCCCCCCC
>CAAKHG010021911.1:16403-36644 GCA_901007715.1 Dactylopterus volitans
CTCCAACCCCCACCCATCCCACCCCTAGCCTGCAGCCTCTGTTCCCTGTTTATCATATTAGCCTGTGCCCTTGAGCATTTTGCAGCCAGATTCATCCTTTGAACTAAAAAGAGAAAGCAGACCAGGGCGACCATACCATAAATCATGTGGGTTTAAATTCTGACAGTAAATGGCCTTGTACTAAACCATTGCCCAGGCTTCAAAATGGAGGATCTTGATTGGCTGTGTTGGTAGGCTTGTGTTCCTGCATGGTTCCCCCTCAGCCCTTTACCTTTATCTCCAGAGCTATGAAACTAACTGCCATAGACACGCAATATTTTTCCTGTGACACTCGTGCCATGAAGTTATCGTCCATCCATCCCCTTTGTCATTGTAATTAGTCCAATAGTTGCTATTTGTCAAAGCCACCTGCTTGTGGTCCTGATGCAGGAGCCACCCTGATACATGCTATGGGTTGTCCATTCACTAGAACTTTGGCATCATTATGAAACTCCAGTCAGTGTGTGCATGACCATGACAAAAGTGTGTATATTAAATTCAGTCCCGATTTTTTTATTTCTCTCTAAACCGAACCACACCTAAAAGCTCTGAAGTATCGTGAAATATGTGCAGATGCAACGTTGAAATTAGGGCACTTAAAAATTATTTTAAAAAAAAACATGATTAGGCCTAGCTGTAATCATTTTGGAATACACAGCAAACTTTTAACAGACAGTGAGTCTCGAGACTCACTGTCCCAAAAGATGAAGTAGATCATGCACACGTCGTAAGCCATGTTCGTCTAACGCTGATGAGGACGGCTGAACGGAAGCAAATCAAAAGGCTGCCGCGTCCCATATAGACGGTGAAGGGTGCTTTGTGCGTCTGGTGTGACGCAACAGGATGTGACAAAGAGTTGTATTTGGTGGGGAACAGGTTGAGCCACCATATGCATGTGGAAAGGCATAATTACACCAGCGCAGGACTCCCCATTATTTCGAATAATTAAGACAGTATGAAGTGTCATTACTGACTCGCTTAATTAGAATTTTGCAGAGGAGCCAGTCTGTTGAGCGGAAGCACTACTGGAAGGAAACTGAGAAGAGGAGCAATTTTGGAGTCAGCCAGCCAATGCGGTGAATGTCACGCTGGCCCCGCTGACCTCCATGCTTCATCTCACCTGCAAATGAATGTCTTAACTGTGGTGTGAGGGAGGGGTGAAACGCAGCCCATTCATGTAGTGGATTACAGTCCAACGGCAAATGTGATTGGAGCAAATCTGGAGACCTCATTAAGTTAATCCTCTCAGGTCAGAGACATCCAATTAAGTCCTTGCCATTTGAAAACAAACAAACAATCAAGCTGAGGTGGCCGTATTACACTCTGAAAGCCAAAGTCCTAAACAAAAATCCTTCCTAGCCAGGTAACAGATGGAGCACTCATCGAGGAAGAGGGGAAGCCAGCGCTGCAATCATCATCCTTATGTCAAATGGGCTGTCGCGTTAAGTCATATAACACCGGAGAAGTGTTACGCATTTCAGCCGTGAGTGAAATTAAAATCAGCCGGGATGAGTGGAAGTTAATAGAATGGAAGACGCACCCTCATGAAACATATGGCTGTTGGTGGTGGCAGGGTGGCGAGGTCTAACGTGGCGACATGGGTGAAATTTTAAAAGCAGATGGTATATTCGGCATCCAGGTATCAATAACTGACATTGCCGCTGAGGTAAAAGTCACTTTGTTTTTTTCCCTCTGTTTCTTTCATTATTTCTTTAAAAAGGACATTCTCGCCTCCCGCCTGGCATCACAACCCGAGTTTGCAACATTTACTGAATGTCAGACTCTTGAAGACAGTTGATGTGAGAAAAAAAAAAATACACTAAACAGTAAAATACTAAGCAGATTTCATTCAAGTAGGATTTTGTGTGTGTGTGTGTGTGTGTGTGTGTGTGTACCATCGTGAATCTGTAAAGTGGGTTTCACATAACATGTAGGAAGCAGATGCGAGATTTCGTAAGGATGATTCACTTTCATTAGCAGAAGTGAATCCTTTTGAGCCATTGAACCTTTGATGTTTCCTCCTTCGGTGTTCCGTGGGGATTTTTTCCTCTTTCTTTAATTTGCAAAATGCGCAGAATTGCTATTGCATGTAATTGTCTGTATGTATGTGTGAGCGAGTGTGGAATCACGCAGCTCCGCAGCACACCACGTATCTCACAATAGGCGGTTACAGTACGCTGCCAACTTCCCCAGAGCAAAACGGAAAAATACAACAATGAGGCGGAGTGGGAAACGTGGTGCGTGCGTGGTGCGTGCGTGCGCGCATGTGTGCACAAGTGCAGTATGTCAGCATGTGCAAGTGCGTGTTTTGTGTGTGATAAGAGGGATCGAGGAGGGGGGTGAAGGAGAGAACTCACAACGGAGATATTGAAGGTGGAAGAGGACGTTTGAGGGTCGAGCAGGGGAGAGCAGGGGAGAGGAATAAACTGGTGAGGTGACGGGTGAGTGATAGAGGGTCTCCATGTCCAGGTGTCCCCTGAAGATCATAAGAAAGAGTTCAACTTCCTTTCTAATCTTGGCACAGCCTCTGGGATTAAAAGAGGCCATTCAAACATGAATATTTCATGATGTTTAGAGGAGGTTTAGATTAGCTCTTTTCTCGTGTGACGACTGGAGGAGGCAGAAACACTGGTTGTTGTTTAGCGATTGCAGCTCTCCCATCTGTGTCCCGTTCACCCAACTGATCATAAAGACCTCAATAAGCAGTTCTAAACCTTAAAAATAGAAGCCACAGATGGCAGTGGGGGGCTCTGATGGTACCTCTCTGTGATCCAAACGCCTGTTCTTCCGCTGTTACTTAAGCTAAGCAGTGGCACTCTACCTGTTACACCAGTTAAATAATGCTATCAGCTACAATCCAGTTTACCTCTGCTGCTGAAGTTCAAGCTCTAGGTTAGCATCTAGGTTAGCATGCACTGAATGCCCTCTGGGCCCGAGTGCTCTTTGCTACTTGTGTTAGCACGTTGCAGGTGCTCAGAGATAGGTGATGTCGTCTTCACAGCAGTGGTTAGCCGCTTGTGGATCAGATGTTGCAGTCGCTCTGTTATTGACAATGTATGTCTCATCTCGCCAAAGTCCGATAATGTGGGAGGTCAGAGGTCACGCTGTGAGCGTGCATGAATGGGCCTGTTTGAGGATTGTGCGCCGCCTGTATTTACCACCCGTGTCAAAAGAGGACGCTGTTGCTGTTACTACTGCTGGACCTGAAATAAACCCATTACCAGGCACAGCAGGGTGCTGACTGCAGATTACTCCACATGCGGACCAATTTCTGGCTCGAGCAAAGTTCCATATTAAAAAAAAGGGAGAATTCTGGAGGGTCTTGTCTATTTTTTTTTTATCCAAACCATAAAACACAAAAGTTTCAGTGATTAATTGGTTGTGTCATTTTCTGCTCAAGCATCAGATGTAATTGTTAGAAATGTGCGTTACACGAAAATTGGCACATCTACTGTACTTCACTGTGTTCAAGCCATAGGTGCCTTTTCTAATGCAACATTAGATGTGAAAATTCACCATTTGATATGAAGAAATACACAAGAACCCAAATAGAGTTGCTGTATCACTATCATCATTGGTAAGAACGTCTGTCATATTACGAACTTCTCTAAAACATTCCTTTAGAATTGTTCATGATAGGTGTTTTGAAGCAAGCTAATCTAGCTAGATACAACTGACATGCCATCAGACATTGGAGCTCTTTGGCAGTCAATCAATAGTATAGCAGTGTTTAAATCAGTTCTTGCAATTAATTTTAGTGTTTTAATAAAAGCACCGATTATTGCTTGGGTACTGTTCATTCAAAATATGGCAAGAAACATCAAGACTCAGCATGTAATATCAGTTCTTAAACTCTTATGACAAAGCTCAGTGTTTTCTACTTGCACAATTGTGAAGACATTGTTTGCTTTGAGATATTGCGACTTACTGGCAGTAACCATGTGTGGAGTGGTTGCAGCGATATAAATAATACATAAATAATAAAACAGATCCTAGCAAAGTGATCCTAATCCTTGGCCTAAAACTCTTCCCTGGTCTTATGTTGGTCAGCAGTTAGCAGGCTCTTGAGCCCCATCAAGGATCCCTTGCAGTTCTTTCTCCCTCTTTGGCTCCCCAATTGACATTTCATCCCTCCCTCACCTACCTGCAAATCCCTAAATCTCTCTGACTGTGGACAAGCATACAGTTACCAAAACCCAACAGTTGTGTGTGTGTGTGTGTATCTGTATATAAAGTCTATGGGCAAGAAACAGCACTGCATCTGATGCCGCTATCAGCTTAGTGACAAATCCATCCACTGAGCCATCTTTAACCATACAAACATATCCTCATATGACCACTGCGGAGGAACCCCTATAGGAAAATATTTATCAGCCATATTTAGAAAAAACACCGGAGTGCCAAAGACATGATTCATTATGATTCATTATCTGAAGCACAGTGGCAATGAGCGGTACTTACGTATGGACGCCCTACGCCATGTCACGGCTGAGAGGCTGGGTGGTCACACAGGTTGATATGCAGGTGCACAGAGGCGCAGGGTTTCCTGCCGCTCTCTTGTCAGAGGTACTGATGCATGACACACACACACACACACACACACACACTATCCACATCTCCCCCTCTCATCAGCCACAGGACGGCTGATAAAAATATCACAAGCCCTATCAGGCAATTAAACAGGGAGACGCAGCAGAGTGTGCTGGCTGCTTAATGGCCTCAGCCTCCCTGCAGAGGAACCAGTGTGGCTGGCCAACAGGGGGGACACAGATCACCGATGGAGTGGGAAATCAAAAGGTAGGTGAAGCAGCTACATTGGTTTCAATGAACAGTTTTTCTTTCAGGTGCCGGAAGATGAGGTACTCAGAAGGACTTGCCACCTCATGAACAGGAGTTTCACATTTAAAGCATTTTTGTGCTGCATAATGAGCCATTAATAAATGTTCTTGTGCCTAGGATAACTTAAAAATCACTATCAGTTTATAGCCTTTAAATAAATATAATGGGGATTGTTTTCATTTGCAGGCATCTATGTTGTACTTCATTAATAAGCTATAGATACATTTACAAACCCTTCTGTTGCCCTTGTCCTTTTACTACCACCCATCTTCATACATCACTAGCCATTATGGGCATCAGCTGCAGAGATTTCGACAAGCTTGTGAAGGTGGGTAAATGCATTTAGCGAGCATCTGCTCTGCTTCGGTTACCACCATCACTGATAACACGGGAAAGTCCAACGTTAACTTTTCCTCCAGAGAACGGTAGCCCCCCCTCTCTCCCACACACACACGCACTAGTGGCAAGTGTGGTTCCACATCAAGGAAAAATATGAGCTCACAGGAACATTGACCTCAGCTACATTCCAAACACAAACGGACATTATCAGCTTAGGGACCGTATCTGCCCCCTATCCGGGTTCCAGCCATGGCTAACACTCTCACCTCAGCAGGGGCTCTGTGATGGACTCTATATCACCTGACACAACCCCAGCCAGCTGATACGCACCACTGCTGCTGGTCAAGACAACCCTTCTTGTTGGTTTTATGAAAAGAGAAAGAATACAAACAGGTAGTGTACGGATCCCAATTGCAGCACGAAATAGAACCAGAACAATCACTCAGTGAAACAGTCTTTATTGTCAGAAATGCAGAGGACCAGAGGATGGCCGACGACTGGATGCAGGTGAGTAATCGTTACTGATGTTACCAGGAGAGGTGAGCAGCCCAGGGAATCTTGGCAGAGAGTCTTCGGGCGGAACAGGAACGGGCGAGGTGCCACCAGCCACCGGCAGAAGGGAAACAGGAGACGGGTAGGCAATATTGGCGGCAGAAGCCTGGTGGATTACCGGGGCAGAGACGAGAAACGAAGGCCGAAGGCAAGTCCGGTTGCAACCGGCTAAGCGGCACTTGAAAGTAGCTGGAGAGCCGGGCACGGGAGCGAAGACGATCTGGAGAGGTGCGAGTGGAATGAGGCTGCATGTACACTGGCCTGATTGGAGATGGAAAGCAGGTGAGAGCAGCAGGTGGAAGCAGCTGGGCTGATGAGGGGTGAGTCTGAGCAGCAGAGCAGGGGAGGGGCGTGACGGAGGAAGTGTATCCCATGTCCCAGCAGATTCAGGCTGCAGTTAATGGAGACAGATAATCCCACAGCGCTGTGACACCTTGTTAAGCACTCAAACAGAAATAAACATTCACGAAAGAGGCAAAACCTCTCAAAGGGCTTTATTTTTTTTTACTTGTTGTCCAGGAAAAAAAAAAACCTTTTAAGCTCCATTAAACATAAAAAAAAAAAAAAAAAAAAAAAACGAGAGAAAGAAAAAAAGAAGCATATTTCAATGCATTTGTAGTCATCAAAAGTCACCAGATGATTTGATTTTATCGACACAGATTACAGCCAAAGTCGACATTGCAAGTGTTACATTAGAATACGTTTTGAGAGCAGCGCGCATGGTTCGGGCCGAAGGTTACGAACTCATTCCGTATTGTTCAGTCAGTGCAGGTGTTGTATGTCTTTTCTTGGGCCACCCGGCATCCGTGGTGACGATCGTTCACAAGAAACAGAACACCAACCAGCTGCCTAATATGTGCTTAGGAGTGTGTTTGCCGTGAAAGTGTTTTTGCAGGTGCGGCCACACCACTGGCAGACCTCGCCCCGCCGAACAGACCCATAACTTGAAGTAAGAGCTCTATATGTGTGGCTGCACTGACTGTACATCCCCCCTCCCCCCCTCCCCGTCAGCGCTAACGCCCAGATGAAGGGCCGCTAAGTCAGCTCCGGTCCTGCCTGCTCTTGCTCTCCGGCTCAGCCTCCCAGTGTGTGTGTGCTGCAGGCAGAGATAGGACTCTCAAAGGGCCGCCACAATGCCGGGCCGCTCAAAGGCTCAGTTTTCTGCTTGCTCTTCTCGGTCTCCCTCTATCACACTTTTTCTAATGGAAAAAAATAACCCAGCCCACACATCAGAACATGCTGTAGCATTGACAAAATGACTTATTACTACTCACTGCACCCCCACCCTCCACTCACTCACTCAATCTCTCTCTCTCTCTCTCTCTCTCTCTCTCTCTGTCTCTCACTCCCTGGATTCATCAAGCTCACAACCTCCCCTCAAAATGGCTGGCACCTCCTGGCGCTTGTCTAGCCTGTCACCCTTCCTCTGCAGTGACCTTGAGACAGAGATGGAGTGATGGTGCCTCCATAACTGCTGCAATACAGTCCCATACAACCCCCCCTCCTAAAAAAAATATACACAGTGGCAGCTCTCACTAACACTGACAGCAGGAGGAGGAGGGAGAGGGGGGGGGGGGCTCCTCTGCATATCAATCAAAATAAGATTAGAGTACCTCTCTCTGGTCCTTTTTATTTTCCATTAACTTGAAGTTGCTGATGAAATACAGATCTGCTCCATAGCAAGCGCTGTTGCAAAGCCACACTGACGACAGTAATATGGGAAGAAATAATTGATTTAAAAAGCAAACAAGAAAAGCAAATGCTTTCTACTAGCTCTGAATGTTTGGCTTGTGACCTCGCATGCCCACCCAACGGCATTCGGATTTTCACATCTACCGATATGGTAATTAACAGGGTTTCATTTTCACAACGGACTATAACCGTTTTGATAAAGGAGATTTTGTCTGCCGGCAGGATACACAGATGAAATGGCGTGACAACGTGTGAAGCAAAACTGTCTGGTCTGATCAGGCACCTTCACAGGCAAAAAAAAAAAAAAAAAAAACCCATCTCCCGTCTCTTAGGAAACTGTTGTGGCCGGTCATGTGATCCATTGGATGCCATTCCACCATTTCAGGTGGAATGGGGACACAGTCAAGATATGATGCATGAATTCTTAATCGAATAAAGACAGTGAGAAGCGATGGGAGTGGAAGGCAATCGTCACTGCCATGCTGAATTAATGAGACGTCGGTGTTATGCCGAGGTCTGCCTGCTGAGAATTGCGTGCATCTCGTGGGAGTGCTTAGAACTAAAGTGAAAACTACGTGACAGTGAGTTTTAAGGCGAGGGACTCTAAATATCTTAGCCAGCCTCATCGTCGATACAAAATGAGCTGATGTCTTTGAATGTTTAGTCGTCAATGTTTCATTAGACTCAGTAGCCGTCTCAGGTTTAACCTACTTGGGGAGGGCGGGAGCCGAGGGACATCAAATATGGGACATGAGGTGCTGGAATTAGGGAGAATAAGGCAATGGATTCTGCAAAAAAAATGAAATTTATTTTGACATCCACTTCCCTTGAACTCAAGTGGTGACAGGGATGTTTGGCATTGGAGATCAGTTCCATTGATTCGCCTTAACAATCTCAGCGTCTATTCAATGTCTGCCTCTATTCTACATCAACAGGCTCACACTGAACAAAATTACATTAATATTGCCCACTCACAAGTTATCTTGTTTTGAAGGTCGGATTTGAAGTACTCGTGCTGCATTCCGTGAGAGAGCAGCAGATATAACATGTCTTTTCTTGCTTCCCGCCTGTTGCCTTTTGTTGTCTACAAGAAAAGAAAAAAACCCACTGAGCCGTTCATGAGCTACAACTTTGCGCGAGAGTGGACGAGCGGGCTGCAGCCGCCGACAGAAACAGATGAAACGTTGCCACAAGTTGCCATGATAAATGACAATAATGAAAATGTTGAATTACAAATTTGATATTTTTACATAAACACAGCCACATGTCCTTTTAAAATTGATCAATTGCCCTACTTTCTCCCTTTTGAGGTAAAACGTGACGCATAATTAGTTTGATGATATCTATCTAACATGTGTTTGTTTTCACCACATTTGCCGTGTCGTGTTGCACCACCAAAGCTCGGTGGAAGTCTCAATCCTTAGGACGTCACTGCTGGATGGTCAGGCAACTTATTGGCCTTCTTCCATCTTTATATGAGCACCCGTGATCCGAGTCTGCCAACAGCGCAGCACTGGAAAATCATTTAAAAACTCAGTTTGGCTGCTCCTTCTGGCCCCATTAACGTTGTTTTGTTTTTACATTTTAATCAACAAAAGTACTGAGTGTTAAACCAACTCTGAAGAAAGTGATTTCTTCTTTTTTTATTCCCACTTAGGTGCTATTGTTGTGAATCCCAGTTTAGGCTGACAGCAACTGGACTTTTTGGTCGTTGAAGTTGCACCTCTCATCCAAAAGGCTTCTTCAGCTAATCTACACAGACATGAATGCCAGGGCTGCAAGCAGCACCCCATTGGCTCACAGTTGTGCTACCTCATCTGCTCAAAGAGAAAAATCTTCAGGCTTGTTAAGTTTGCATTCATAATCATATCAACATCTGGCAATGTCTTCTTTCGCTGTGTGCCTGCCCCCTCAGGTGAAAGCAGGCAATTCTTGGCGTGCACACAGAACTCAGCAGAACTCCATATTGTGGTCGGGCTCTGCAAGCTCCAAACTTCACCCTCACAGGGCCACTCCTCATTAGAATTGAACGTCCGGTCAGTTAACACGCTTGTTCCTCTCATGTCCTTGGGCTCAGGCAGGGGCCTCAGCGGGGAATTACGCGTCCTTACTTGCGTGAAGTCGGCTGGGCTGAGCGGTGGGGTCTCCGTGTCGGGCGACCCCGTCCACGACACCCTTCTCTAACCACCTGAGCCTCCGCGCTGCGTCTCTGTTTGATGGCAGTCACGTCAGCGGCACAGAACCAATTCCCTGCTTCACACCAATTCGAAATGTAGTCGCGCTTTCCCTGCCGGACGAAACCTCCTCGCTCACACTTACTACCTTCTTTTCTCAACACCTGTCGTGATGTCACGAGTTGAAAAATACTACTGCCTACGTCCTCCCAAAAAAGTAAAAAAAAAAAAATCCCAAGGAGGGGTTGGACTTCCCCATGACAGCTGGGTCCTGTGATATAGGCAGGGATATCAGGCCAAGCCCAATGCCATTTGCATACAAATTGCCCAGCTGGTACCTTGTTGTTATGACAACGGCACACAGCTCCCAGAATTCATTTGGAAGTGAAGCACAAAAGGAAAGCAGCCAGCGAGGGGAGTCATTGATGAAAATTTCTTGTCTTTTACATTGGAGACATCGCTGCCACTGACACCGTGTTCCCATTTAAATCCAATCGCCATGTAGCACCTGCGTGAAATAAGAGCAAGCTAGAAAAAAACTTATACAGACTTGTTAAACCGATTGCACTATCGAGTTACATCCTGCAAGTTTTGCTGCCGGGTACTTTTCCACGATAAAATATGAATGCAATTTGGAAAAACATAGGCATATTGATATGAAACTCCTTTTCAATGTTTTTTTTTTTCCATGCTTCAAATTGATCAATAGATTTCACTTTCCAGAGTACACGTGTCCACTCAGCTCGCCTGATTTTGTGAGCCTTTACATAAATATGTGTGGCAAGGAGTCATGGCCGATCCTGAAAGCTGACAGGAACGACCGTGCCGACCACGCAGTGTCCTCTGCTGGCAGCATGCAGCACGAAGTTTACACAACCGCCTTGGCCGGCCAAATGGGTAATATTTAGCTCAAGGGCAACTGAGCCGACGCTTTTCCATAGTCATCCTGGCTCAGCTTACTGGCCAGTTAAATTGCTCTCCTATGGACGCCATCAGCATTCGATGAACCCTGGTATTTATCCCCAAACCCGCCCCCCCTCCCCGTGAGGCTCCAGTTTAATCATTGGCCTCTGTTCAGTTGTCAAACGATTACAGGCTAATGGCTGCCTCCCTCTAAACGGGGAAACAAAGCAGGTTCTGGTACTTGACCTGTACTGTGAGAATGCTGATTTCGTGTCAAGGTGAAAGCCTTGACACATTACACAGGGCACTAATTCCCCCTTCAGTGTGTTAATGATGGTGAGAGCCCCAGTGGTCTCCCAGTTACAGATTGTTGGACACAACTGGTGCGAACCCGCTTCAGTCCGGACCGAAAGGCCTGTATCAGCACCAACACAAAAACACAGCAGGATGTGCGTGTGTTTGTGTGTGCGTGGGTGTGTGTGTGTGTGTGTGTGTGCGTGTGCGTGTGTGTGTTACATCGTCTCCCTCAGGGCAGGAGCAAAGACACACGCTGCCTCCCCAGCATATAAATGCATGAGCCTTCTTACCGAAGCGCTGTTGCCTCCGAGGCATGACAGTTTAGTGCGTTTCTTCCCCCCCGAACGTGCAACCTCTCCCAAGGTCACAACTTGCCAGTGGCTCAGAGCTTCAACCAAGGCACAATCCCACTCATTTGTCACCCAGCATCCAATATGGCGACGCGATGGGGACTCTGCGGCGCAGGGAAGATCAGCCATGACTTCAGCGTGGCCATGAAGACTCTACCTCCAGGAGATCACCAGGTACTCTGTCTGAACAACCTCACTGCGTCTTCATCACGCAGCATGTGTCTCTCGCGCTGCCGCCAGAGCCGCTCCAGCGCCGTGATGAATGAATGTGCTCTCCGTTAGATAGCCGTGATCGCCTCGCGCAGCTTGGAGCGCGCCAAAGAGTTTGCGAAGAAGCACGGGATTCCTAAAGCTTGCGGGAGCTACGAAGAACTGGCCAAAGACCCGGACGTTGGTAAGTTTTGAGCTGGCTGCCGAGATAACGCCCGCGCTGCCGCTTGACGCTGAACCTGGAACATCTTCGTCCGCAGACATTGTGTACCTGGGAGTGTTGCACACGCAGCACTGGCGAGTTGGTCTGCTGTTCCTCAATGCCGGGAAGAACGTCCTGTGTGAGAAGCCCTTCGCCATGAACTCCAAGCAAGTGAAGGACCTCGTTGCGGCCGCCAGAATGAACGACGTCTTCTTGATGGAGGTAAAGATGAACTGATGCCGTCTGCGCGTATTCTCGTTTGTCCAGGTCATAGGCATCTCAAGGAACTGAAGGACGTTTCATCCCTTATCCAAGTTGGCTTCATCAATTCACAGAATATGAACTGGGGCTGTTTTTTTTTGTTTTTTTTATTTAGTTCCAGCTCACAGTCAAACATGTCGGGATTAAAGTTTACTAATCTATGTTGCATGGTACAGCTTGTGAAAAAAAAGCAAATGAAATTATCTAGTGAGGAGTTTATGGGGCACTAAAGGTGCAACAAACTCCTTTTACTCAGACTCATATTCAGGAGAGCAGTTCAGTAGTGTCACAGGTGGCCACTTAAACTACAACATTGCGATAAAAGAACAATTTGCAATAATATCTGACTCTAATTCGGGCCAATAGCGCCATGCTGCCATGCGCGCCGGCACGCAGGAGGCATAACTCTGCATGTCCTGGACGTATTCTTAGCTCACGGTAGAGGAAAACATCTTGTCATGTCATAGGTGACGCGCACATCTGCCGCGGTGCTCACTCAGGAAGCGCAGGGCTGTGCCAATAAACCGCCGTTCGGGTGAAACGCCGCTATAAACCGCTCCCCCTCAGGCCATCTGGTCCCGCTGTTTCCCCGTGCACGCCGAGGTTCGCCGGCTGCTGGCCGAGGAGGCCGTCGGGGAGGTGAAGCTGGTGAAGGCCTACTTTGGCTCCCCTCAGCTGCACATCCCCCGCTCGGTGGAGAAGGAGCTCGGCGGAGGTGCCCTGCTGGATATTGGGGTGTACTGCCTGCAGTTTGTGCTGATGGTGTTCAGCGGCGAGAGGCCAGAGTCCATCCAAGCCACGGGGGTGCTGCTTGACTCAGGTATAATTCCACACATTAGGTCACGCAGCTGAGGTGGGGATGCAGATTAGTGTCATTAACCACACAGCGTGAGTCGCTGATCACAAATTAAGAGATATTATACCGGAGTGGGTGCTTGAACGTCATTATTATTGTGGACCCCGGCGTGAGCGCTGCTGATCCAAAAATCCTGTTAAAGCGCTCCCTTGAGTGTAATTTTGCGATTATACAACAGTTATGGGCAAACTAAAAGATATAATCAAAATGAAGTCATGTTGTGGGGCAATTTACTTCAAAATAATAATATTAAAAAAAAACAACCTCTTGTTGGTATTATCTTGTTTCCATGGAGATACAATGGGGTATGATTAATAACTGGAAAACAGTCATGTCAGTAGAATCCTATTTACTGAAATCGTAGTTTATCATCTCCTCTTAGAAAGGACCAATCAGCAGAGACGATAACCAGCTCCCGTCCAGTCAGCCAGCGATTTTCTGAATGAAACAACATTTTTAGGAATGAATGTATGAAATTTTACAAGTGAATGTTTGAGACGCTCTTAAAAAGAGTCCTGAAATGACCTGAAGTGAAATAAACCGAGTGGGACTGAAAGATTCATTTAACCAATGTTTTTGCTGGAATTCATGTAATCCTTTTTTTTTTTTTCTCATTTGTTTCTCGGGTGCTCTGCAATAATGTCTAGTTTTCTGAACGTTTGGCAGGAGTGGATGAGTCAGTGGTTGTGGTGATGAAGTTCTCCAGGAAGAGAATGGCCCTCTGCACCTTTTCAATCGCTGCTCGACTTCCTAATGACGCTGTCATCAGTGGCACCAAGGGCCAAATTAAAGTAGGTTATGCAACACGTCTTGCAAAGCGAATTCAAATTGAATAAGCAGTGATTGAGGCGCGGACGGGCGGAATCGACTTTGCTTTGACATGCGTTTTAAATTGGAGTGCCAAGATTAAGAAGAAAAAAAAAATCCATACTCATTCCATGCAAAACGCTGCAGTGACCAGTCGACATATTCATTTTTTATGTTTTTGGCTTCCAGGTTCTTGGCCCGATGCACTGCCCTACCACGCTGGTGGTGAATGACAAGCAGACCGAGTGGCCTTTGCCTGAACCCTGTCTTCCTCTGAACTTCACCAACAGCACCGGGCTTCGCTATGAGGCGGAGGAAGTGAGGCAGTGTCTGCTTAAAGGTACGATGAGAAGGAAGCTCCCTGTTTGTCCTCAAAGAGCTTCGACTGCTTGAACAGTCCAAACCGCTGTTTCAAGGGCGCGCGTTCCTGTTGTTCGCTGAGGTTATAAACGGACGCGACCAGCGTGATTTTCCTGTTCCACTGTGACCATGGGCCTCTTCTTCCACCGCAGGGCGCAAGGAGAGCCCGCTGATGCCCCTGGCAGACTCCCTTTTACTGACGGAGATCATGGATGAGATCAGGAAGCAGGTGGGAGTCGTCTTCAGCCAGGACAGCCAGTGACGCCACGGCAAAGCCGGGCTGCTTCACCTGATCTGAACCCGCACGGATGGAGCAGACTGAGCCGCTCGGGGAGGAATTTGGCCTAAGCAGATCAGTCGTGTCATGCGACGGGAGACGCCGGGAGCCGTCCCGCGCTGCCGCTGGGTTGAGCAAACAATCGGAGAATTATCGGGATGTGTGAATCTTGGGTGCGTCATGAGGCACATTGATTGATTGAGAATTTGTTTTGCTTTTTTTGCATCTTGATTGCCCCATTCTGGCATCTACCCCTCACTCCCCACCCCCCACCCCCCGCCGGTCGCCATGTAATCACAGTGCAGAGTCTTGACATACTGAGCGCTGAACAAACACGGCTGATTTTTGTATTGCATCCACGCACGTGGCCCCAAAAATAGGCCCACAGTGTTGAGTCACTATCCCGCTGTCAAGTCACCAGCCTTCTAAGACAAACCCGATGTCACCGTGAGGTGTTTGATTGATGAAACCAATAAAGGAGCGATTGTGAAAGCCATGTTTCATTCCAAATATCACCTGCTGGAGAGCGGAAGAGGATGGATGTGAATCAGAGTGCTCTGGCATGTGCGCAAACACATTTGTTCTGTCGGCTTTTCAAGGTTAGAACACTGAATAGCCTTTATGAGTCGGCTCAACTCATCTTAAACATGTTCTGAATTGCTCGAGGTCCCGGGACCCCTAAAACCTGGACGATGCCCGTAAAAGGCGCAATATAATGTCGTCTTATAACCAGACGTCGTTTGGTTGAGGGGGTGAAGGAGAGAAAGCAACATGAGATTTTTAAGTGCATGTGCCGCAACGCAAATGAATTATTGTGGCTCATTAACTCAGCTTTAGCCAATATGACGATAAACATCAGCTCTAACAAATTGTAACTGGAAAAAGTGAGCTTTACACAGCACAAAAGGCGCCGTGGACTCTTGTCCGGTGACCTTTGACCCCTCTCATTGAAAGTAAAAGGGTAAAAAGGAGGAAATGGATATTGTATATATCTATCAATGCATGTGGTGTACGCATGGTTATAATTTCTTCACTGCATTATTTAAATCTGAACGAGGATACATACAATCACACTGGTCTGACACGCCTCGGCACCCGCGCTCGTAGCCGCCGGCGTCTCCTCCCGCGTCTGCGCAGCGGCGCGCACTCGAAAGTTGGAAGTGTGTCGCCACCCAGCGGCGGGACGCGGCCACCGCAGCGGCGCGCCCAGGCGGCGCGGAGGTGTCCAACATGGCTACTCGGTGGGGGATCTGCAGCGCGGGGAAGATCAGCCACGATTTCACCGTGGCGCTGAAGACCCTGCCTGCCGAGGACCACCAGGTAAGCGGGCCCACAGAGAACCAGAAGATGCACAGACCCCCCCTCAAAAAAGTGAGGATCATCGGGCGGCGTCCGGCTCCGCTCGGCCCCGTCGGTGGGTAACTTTATGACGTCGATGTCCGTTTCAAACGTATATGAAAGCGTGAGCGCTCGAGTTCGCGGCGTCAGAGCTGCGCGAGTCGGCTCTCTGCCGCCGTTTCTGCGGGCGCTTGAGCGACTTTCAAGCCGCAGCGTGTCCGAACACCCTGATTTGACTTTTTTTTTTTTTTTTACCGTAAATGCGTGCGCAGTAAACGGCCAAAGTTCTTGCACCCGATAACCTAACCATTACGGAAATCGCCCTGCGTCACGTTTTCGCTGCAACTTTTGAGTAAACTAATAACCAACAACGACCCTGGATTTTAAACCAAAGACGACATCATGTCTCTGTGTGTGATTATTCATCATTCGCAGCTTCGACTAATGAAGATTTAACTCTCTGGAGAATTAACTTACTCATTCTCATGTTTTAAACTGAATACCATTATAGGGTTGCTTTTTTTTCTCCTGGCAAAACAATGTATTATATTAATCCACTAAATGCTAAGAAAAGCACAACCACTGCATATTTCAACAATGCTGTCATATTTTTTTTTTTGTGAAACACATAACAACGGTACAGTACAGTGCTTCAATAATTTATCAGACCGCCACCCAATGTAAGGTTTATGCCAGCGCTACCCAAAATTAACAGCATGGGTAATTACCAAAATCATTTTTTATGTGTCTCTAATGATGAATCCACCAGTATGTAGAAGCTCTTTAACCAAATTGATATTTTTACTGCTAAAATCACATTATCATTGTTATCCATGAATTTTTTGGATTTACTGTTTTACGGAAAAAAAAACAGGAAAGAGTTAAGCACATTGTTACTTCTTGCTTCAGATGTCAATTTGTAGTTATTTATTTGGATTCCCTAACAGAAAAATTAGTTTTAGTGGTTGTATGTTATTCTTGATTAATTTCTAAGCCCAGTGAGCCGCCTCAAATTTGGTGTAAACGAGAAATTCGGTTTGAAATTCCCCGTCCCTGTTCAAAAGTGGTGAAACGTCCAGATCGGTGGGGGTCCAATGAACTTGTTAAGCCCTGTGTAATATATTTCCAGATTTAATATCAGCATTGGACTGCATCAGGCTTTATTAATATTTTTTTTTCCTGCTTGTGATAACTGTTTTAACCGGTGTCCTCAGGTCGTGGCCGTGGCGGCTCGCAGGTTACAGGACGCCCAGGAGTTTGCCAAAAAGCACAGCATCCCGCGGGCGCACGGCAGCTATGAGGAGCTGTCCAGAGATCCTGATGTCGGTCAGTTCCGCTCAGACCCGGCTCGAGCTCGAGCGGCAGAGGGCATCTGACATCGCTTATTTCATTTGCTTCGTGCAGTCGATGTCGGAGGTTTGCCACCCCCCGTCCCCCCCCAAAAAAAACCTCCCTTTGAATCTCCGTTCCCGTTCCAGTTTGACCCACAGCTGAACTCTTTTTTTTTTTTCCCCCACTCTTAAATCCATATTTGACAAACAGCCTAGTTTCATTTCCTGTACATTGTGTTCCCTGGTCTGTGTGCAGATGTGGTGTATGTAGGCGTCATCCACCCCTACCACCTGAGCACCTGCTTGCTCTTCATGAACGCCGGGAAGAACGTGCTGTGCGAGAAGCCGCTGGCCATGAACAGCAAGGAGGTGAAGCAGATGCTGGCCTGCGCCCAGATGAACGACGTCTTCCTCATGGAGGTCTGGGCCCGGCGGGTCGACGCTCCTGCAGTGCTTTTTCGAATGAAACACACATCCATATCTCCAAAACTAGCGAAAAATAAAAAAAACGTCCAGAAAATTACGTAATTGAAGTCATTTTTAAAAAGGCTACAAACTAGATTTTAATCCGGGCGCAAACCACAGGCACATTTGTCACTCTGTATATGAAGATCGGTTTCAGCCTCCCGGTGAGTTTGACTCTGTCCTCTGTTCCTCAGGCGGTTTGGACCCGGTTCTTCCCGGCCTCGGCGGAGATCAGACGGCTGATCGCTCAGGGGGAGGTGGGCGAGGTCAGGATGGTGAGATCCGAGTTTGGCGTGCCGGTCATGCACATTCCAAGATCGACTCAGAAGGAGCTGGGGGCCGGAGCCTTGCTGGATCTTGGCATCTACTGCCTGCAGTTCACCTGCATGGTGTATGACGGGGAGAAGCCAGAGTCCATCCAAGCAACGGGGGTCTGCCTGGAGAACGGTGATGATGCAGATGCCACCACGATCTCTCTCATACTGTTTCCAAAGCTGGTAACATGGTGTCTTAATTCTTATGTCACACATATGTTGTTGTATGTTATTTCAGGTGTGGATGAGACTGTGGTCGTCACCCTGAAGTTCCCCAGGAACAGGATGGCGGTGTTTACGTGCTCTGCAAGCTTGCAGCTGTCCAATGATGCCGTTATTGTTGGAACAAAGGGGAGCATCCGGGTGAGCTGTCACCGTGGGGCTGTGTGATAAAACGATAATCGGCGCTTGAAATGCAGCGCGTCTCTGCACTCTGTTCAGTAAGCAAGCGGAGGTCAGCGTGTGAGACGAGGCCACCTGCGACGCAGCGCGGGAAAGGACGGGAAGTTATGCAACAGGCGTTTCAACAGGCCACGTGCCGCTTTTGTTTTGCATTTTAGATCCCTACCCACATGTGGTGCCCCACGTCATTGGAGGTGAACGGGAGGCAGACGCAGTACCCGGTCCCAGAACCCTACCTGCCTCTGAACTTCCTTGACAGTACAGGGATGCGCTATGAAGCAGAGGAGGTCCGGCAGTGTTTGCTCAAAGGTGAGAGAGACACGAAAGCAGCAGGGTGCAACGTGGGAATAATCCTGGCATTACTCGTCTGAGCTTGCACAAATGTGGGTAGTACCCAAATGTCAACACAAGGGGGAGCCGGAAACACTGAAATAAAAGCGGGTTTCCTCATGGTGCTTTTTCGTTGTAGGGCTGAAGGAGAGCGCCGTCATGTCCCACGCCGACTCTCTCCTGCTGGCTGAGGTGCAGGACGAGGTTCGCCGGCAGGTTGGGGTGGTGTACAGCCAGGACTGACTTGTTAACGCCGACCACACACTGGGGTTGTCTTGTTGAATGGAACACACACACATAAGAAACGGTCTGTTCTAACTGGTAATATTGTACCAATGAGAGACGAAAGAACTTCAGTGTGCTTTATAGACATCGCTAAAATGACTAAATTAGACTTATATTCCAGGAAATCCTGCATATTTGTTCACTGACGCACTGCAGAGCCCTTTTGAAAAAGTAAAATCTTTCCAGAACTTACTTGACTCCTTTTACTTGAAACGCTTATTTACTAAAGTATTATGTAATAATACTTGTAATAATAAATCGACTGCCAAACATAAATCGACTGCCAAACAAACAATGGAGAGTTGATAGGTAGTCATCTTTTTATTGATGGAAATCCAGTCTTTTGACAGCTCGATACACCAGCTAAACAAATACCTCAACATTTAGTTAGGTCTCACTCTAGCGTAACAATCAGAAGCATGTTAGACATGAATACAGCTACAGTGGGTCATTGACACAAGAGACAGACGAGCAGCACCCATCACCCTCCGGGGCTGAGGCGGGCGGGGCTCTGTCCTGACGTCAGGTCCCGAAAAAAACCCTAAAAGTGCTTGTACATATCAGTCAGCTTGAGTGAACCATCCAATATTTTATATGTGCCAACTTAGAAATGATCCAAATGAAAAAGGCTGCATGACACATAACATAAATACAGTAAGTTGCTCCTGAATTGGACATCCAAAACTAACGTTTCTCTGTTGTTACACAAAATATAAGTAGTCCTGGATATCCCAAAACAGAGATTCACTATTCACAATAGTCAAGTATTACATAGACTGTAACATTTTTTTTTTTTGGAGTAGATTCGGAGTGCAACACTTTAAGATACATTTAAATACAGTGAAAGCTGGCATTAAGAGGACACTTCACACAGACAGCACTACAGAGGGATCAGTTGTGGTGGAGCTGAGCTGAGGGTTCGCGGGCGGGAGAGACTTTGACATATGATGCCACTACTTTGTTCGTACACTCAGCGGAGGAGTTTAATTAGTAAACTCAACAGTGCTCCGAAGTGCTCCGTCATGATTTGGCGTCACCACCAAAACGAGGGGGCCCGGAATGCGCATGCACGCAGACCCGGGATGCATTCACTCGGACTGGTTTTCTTTTAAGAATATAATTGGACAAACAACAGTTTCTGGTCAGGGAGTGTTAATCTGAAGACTGGTCTGATTAAAGGGGACCACTGAATGGAATGGGCGCACGAAATAACAAAAACAAAACTGGAATTGTACAGCGTAAGACTCCAAGACATCCAAACTGGCTCCTGTGTCAAGAGGACTTTGTTCTGTTGGATTTCTTTACATCATTATTTTCGACTAGTTAAATGCTAAATTGTTCCAAGGACTGAATGTGTGAGCTCAGGTGCTGGATGAGGAGGGCCGTGAGAGGGAATGGAGTGAGCGGTGGACAGCGACGGTGGGTGGAGGAGCGAAGCGGTGCTTCCGCGTTCAGGCCACCAGAACCACGCGCATAGTGTTGGTGTAGCCGGAGCCTGGACGCCAGCCGGTCAAAACAATGACAACATCTCCCTCCTTGAAGAAGCCCCGCACCTTGCCTGCAAAATAAGCATAAAACTATGAGAAGAAAAACCAAAAAAGAACAAAAAAAAAAAACA
>CAAKHG010021914.1:0-2500 GCA_901007715.1 Dactylopterus volitans
ACCCCACCAAAAAAAAAAAAAAAAAAAAAAAAAAAAAAAAAAAAAAAAAAAACCACCACAGAGGCTGCACTGTGTGCGTGTGTGTGTGTGAGTGTGTGTGTGCTGTGGTTGCATGTGCGCGCATCGCTGCCATGCGGAAACAAAAAGTTAAAAAAGAGATATATATATATATATATATATATATATATATAATTTTTGTAAAATAAGAACTCAGGTAGTGATGTAGGACACAGGGGGGCGGGGCGATGATGTCATCAAAACAAATGACGGGAGGCAAACAAACAAACAAACAAACAAACAAACAAAAAAAGATGGCTGCCATGCGACGACGCCCGCTCTACTGAGGAGGTAAAAGGTGTGTGAGGTGGCTGCGACAGTGCTCGTGAGCTCTCTCTCTCTCTCTCATGCACACACACACACACACACATGCGGCGCCTTAAAAAGACATTAAATATCAAGCTGCCAAGTTACACACACGCACACACACAAAAAGTACAAAACACAGTTAAATAGAAAACCAGAGCGCCGGAGACACATGTTGCCCCGCCCCGTCTTGTTTCCCGACCCAAAAACAATTTAAGACAATAACCCAGAAACGTGTGTGTGTGTGTTTGTGTGTGTGTGTGTGTGTGCGGTGGCGGGGGTCTGACGTCACTCCAAAGTGCAAAAACAAAACGTGAAAAGAAACAAAAAAAAAAGGGGAGGGGGCTCCCTTCTGATTGCATGGGGAGTTGGGTGTGTGTGTGTGTGTGTGTGTGTTGGGGGCGGAGGGGTCGTCTGTCAGCGCTTTCTCGTAAACCCCGCCCGCCTCCCTCCTCCCCCCACCTAACTTGTTTGTCCTTTTGTCATCCCGTCATCGCCGCCCTCTCACTCTGTCTCAGTGGCTTTCTGCGAGTTGCAAGTTTGAGCTCAGGTTGCGCGCGTGCACACACACACACACACACACACACACACACACACACACACACACACACACACACACACACACACGCGCACACGCGCGCGCGCGGCTGATATGAAGCTCTCGCCAAGTGTCTCGGACGCGTCCTGGCCGTCATCTCGTCTGTCTCATCTCCCATCAGTCACACGATCATCAGCCGCTGTCAGCGCCGACGTCTGGACGCCACGGGTGTGTGTGTGTGTGTGTGTGTGTGTGTGTGGGGGGGGTTATCTCGCTCAGGAGAGACGCGCCCCCGCCCACCTCCACACTTCCCCATTTTCTGTCATATTCAATCAATCACCTGTCACGTGCGGCGAAATAAGCCTGCAGGCGTCTGCCGGTCCAGCAAAATAAGACGGCGAGTCGCGTTCGAGGGAATAAACGCCGCCGCCGCCGCCGCCGCCGCCGCCGCGTTCGCCGGGAGACGACGGTCCTCGCTCTCTCCGCCTATGCACCAATCAAAAACGACTAAAAATCTAATGCTCCTCTTAGTTTTCTTTGTCTTTAATGCTTACTGTCGTGTTGCAGAGGGATATCATAAGATCGTAGGCCTCGTTTTTTAGGATTCGGAAGGAGGAGCGTCGACCGAGGACGACACAAACGCCGCCAGAGTGAGCGTCCGCATACTTTCGGTCGCCCGCCGCAGCCTCGCGCGCCGGCGTTTGATCTGCCGCCAGGCGACGGCGTGCCGGCGCGCCAGCCTCTGCGCGCCCGCCGCACGCCGGCGTCCATCTGCCCGCGCAGCGCCGCGTCCACTTTCATCTCTGTGATCCGCTGTGTCACGACATATGGAGCCCCACCCCCACCCGGCCCCGCCCCACCTCGCTGCCGGGTCGCGACTGGTCAGCTCATGCGCCCCGACGCCTCATCGAATGAGAGTTGTTCCGTGCATTCACGAGCTGCAGCCGACCCGCGTAAGCAGATTCTATCAGCAATATTTATTATTTAATCTATCAGCATATTTCATGCTTTGAAAAGTAGGCTGGCCCGAATAAAACGGGGGCAAGTGTGGTTGAAAAAGCTCGCGTCGTCGGCGGGTGAAATTGCTCAGCGCAGCTGGCAGGACCTGTCAGCTATATCGGCTAAAAAATAAAAAAAACGAAATAAAAAAACTTAGATTAGACTTATTATCTCCTGCTTTGAGCGCCGCGCAATAAATTCAGCTCAAGCTTCTTTCTCTCGTGCGGGCCCTCTCACCCAAACAAGCCGTTTGTGCTCCTGTCTCTTTAAGGGCCCGCCTCCCGCCTTTAGCCCCACATTCAATTGGCCAGCATCTGGCAGCCCGCCGCCTCCCTGGAAATTTACAGCGGATAATTAACAAAACATCCGGCCGGCGGCCGTCAGATGGGCGATAATCAGTGCAGACGCGCGCCGGGAGCGGCAGCAGGTTAGAGGGATGTGATTCGCCGGCGCTTGCTGCGCTCCAATCGGCGCCGCCGCAGCTGTCGGGGGGGTCGACGCCGACGCTTGCGGCGTGTTTACAACGGCGGCGGCGGCGTTGGCCCTCTGGGTCTGCGGCCCCGCTGGGAGCCGCTGGGATGGCTCCCATTTCCCTTCATT
>CAAKHG010021914.1:7500-12368 GCA_901007715.1 Dactylopterus volitans
GTAGACGTCGCGCAGCATCCCCACCGTGCAGCCCGACACCACCTCCAGGGAGCCGAACTGCTTCCAGAAGAAGCCGTACAGCGACTGGACGGGGAGGGGAGGGAGAGGAAGGACGGGGGAGGAGGAGGTGGCGTGAGTCGCGAAAAGCAAACGGGAACGGGAACGGGAGTAGGAAGTGCGGCGGCCGCTACCTTGCGCATGTGGATGGCGAACGGCTCCGTCCAGCCGTCAAACAGCTTCAGGAAGAGCAGCCCCTCGCGCGCCGGGATCTCGTCGGCGTCGTTGATGACGAAGACGTCGTCGGAGCGGGCGCCCAGGACCCGGGACATGCCGTTGCGGGTCAGGAAGGTGCGCAGGTAGTCGTCGGCGATCCAGCCGTCCTGGCGGCCGCCGTCGGGGAAGTGGTCGAGGAACACGTAGAGGATCTTGTGGCGGACGTAGTCGTACGTGCCGTTGAGGAGCAGCCGCAGGAAACTGGCAGGGTGGAGGCGGGGTTAAACAGTCGATGTTGCAACGGTAACAGCTGTTCTGCGGGTTTGTGCTGTCAATTTATTTATTTATTTATTTAGTGTTTCTGTTTTAATGGTTTCCGACGGTTCCATTCTCTAAACCGTCTCTCATTCCTCGGAGTGACTCAGCGAACCTCCCCGGCTTCTGCAGCCCGTCCGAGGCGCTTCAAGGCTAAACGGTTTTTGTCAGCTCATGAAATGCGGCTCGGGCTGCGGCTGCAGCAGGAAAAAAAAAAAAAAAATCGATCAAATTTTTTAAAATGAGAAAGCTCTTTCATGACATTTTTTTTTTTATTTCACTCCGTTTTTAAGAGAGAAGGGACAGTTTTAAGCTTCTTAAATGTGGATTTTCTCTACTCCTCTAAGTGAGGCGTTGATGGAAACCGCAACAGTCGGGAAAAACATCCTCAAATGAGCATAAGTTTAAGCGCTCGCTCGAGGAAATCCCGAAATATACATGATCTGATAGACAGTTGATGGAAACAGCTGACTCTGCTATCGGCGCCTTTGCGTTAGAAAAAAACCCCCAGGAACATTTGGACCAATGAGGAGACAGAAGCGTTACTAGCAACTTCTTCTTCTGCTGCTCACTGGCGGGTCACCAACCTACGTGGAGGCGACCAGGCCACCTTCTGGCAGAAAGATTATTATTTCCTCGTTTATTCCACCGGGCCGAATTTGCATTTTACTTTTATTACTTTTTACTTTCATTAGAAAGTTCGTGTAAATTGAGCTAAAATTTTGACGAAAACCTGACTTACGACACTGGGACCAAGCGCACGGATTGAGCACGTCATCGTCTGACCTTTTAAAGCTGATCAATTAATTGAGAGACCAATCAGCAGATTCATCGGACGTGGAAACAATCGCCGGCTGCAGCTCTGCGACGCGCCAGGCCTCAGCTTTCTCAGCCAATCAGGAAGCCGAGGCCGCCGTCGGCCCCATTTCCTGCCGGTGCTGATGGGGCGTTGACAACTGGTGAATCCCCCTCCCCCCTCAAAGAAAAAACTAGCAGACGCGGTGGATTTTGGCGCGCCGCACGTCCCCGGGCCGCTCCACCGCGCGAACGCAGATGCGCCGTGACATACTTGATACGGGCCGCGCGCCGCCTGTGATGGATTTACGCAACCGCTTTTGAAACCGTGACCGATTGGAGCGCCATGCCGAGAGGGAAGCCGTGTAACGCCGCTGCCGCCGTCCGCGCACCAACGCCAACGCCAGAACAACTCAATTAACCCGCTGATAAGCGGAACTAAAGCGGCCGCTCGCTCGGCGCAGCCGCCTGTCTGCCGCCTGTCTGCCGTGTCACATCCCATGATTGGATCCCTCCCTCCGAAGGGGCGGCGTGCCCGGGCGACCGCGCCGCTCATGTCCTAATCGGCTATAAAACCGCCCCTGGGAGGCATCTTGTGTTGTTGCCAAGAGGAAGCTGTCTGCGATTGGTGACGCGGGCGAGGCGCCGACGGCGGGCGGCCGCCGGCAAGCGCGTTCTAGAGTGAAGTTGGGCCACTTTCGCATTTCACTCCCGACGGTTGTTCGTTGAAACTGGGGGGTCAACTCTCCACGGGGGGAACGGCGGGACGTTAGCGCTCATCTAATTCAAACCGCACTTTGCGGCAGTCACGCGAGCCCTCCCTCCCTTTTTTGGAATATTCAAATCTTCTAAAAGTTTGGTGACGCCGTGCCGTCAGGCGCGAGGACGGCTGGGGATTAACCATTTTAATTCAAACCCGTCTTGGCCTTAAAGGGGAAAATTCAGCGCTTTTTACGTCCAGTCAGTGTTGATGTCAAATATCGCAACTATCTCAGTTGTCCTGACTGACAAACGGCTGCATGGTCTGGTTTTTCTCTTCTCTTCTGGCACCAGTGACATCACCGGTGTCAACCACAGGCAGCTTGAAATTAGATTTCTAGTCTGCGCCTGCCAGCATTTTATGGGTTTGCACGCACTGCATCATGGGACATGTAGTCACCGTCCGCACGGCTTCAGACCCATTTAGTCGACGCGGTGCCCGACGGGCGACGGCTTTCCCCTTTGAGGGCATCTCTCCAAACCTCGGCCCAGCGGACGGCATCTCACCTCAGCGGCCGCTTCTCGCCGTAGGCGGTGAAGTTGGATTCACAGACCAGGAACACGTCGACCGCCTGGGCGAGCTCGCGAAAGCGCACGTGCAGCAGGTCGAACTCGTGGTTGACGTTGATGGCGTTGATCACCCGCCGCGGGGTCTCCCTGGGCGTCAGCCGCTCCTTGGTGGGAAGGTTGGAGTGGTACACCATGGTGGGAACCCCGCAGTAAGGTCCATGCCATCCCGGTCGGCACACGCATTTGACCAGACGCTTCCCGTTGCCCCTTGCCCTCGTCTTGGCTTTGGGAGGGAGGGAGGGCTGCTGCTGGATCTCCAGGGGTTTCCGTTGCCCGGCAACCGCTGCCCGACCAGCCTCCCCGGCTCCGTTGGCCCCGGCTCCCCCTGATTTCCCAGAGTACTCCTTTGGGGTGGCCACCTCCGTCCCCTGCCTGAAGCAGAGCGCTCCGGCTTTGGTTCGGACAAAGTACGGTGTTTTGTCGTCCTGAAGCTGGTGAGCGCGGGTGTGGAGGTCTCCCATGGACTCCAAGGGGTCGGGTAACTGATCGTTGAGGAAGACCACCTGATGCTCCTTCCCCACCGGCGGGGCCTCCGGGAGGTCGGCCTCGGCGGCCTGGGCCGGGTGGCTGGGATTCCGCGGCTTCAGGAGGTCCTCGGCTCTCCCCTGCGGAGACAAGCGGGGAGCAGAAAACGGGACTAAAGCAACTGGTGTTCGAGTCTCATTGACGTTTATTTCAAGAATCGCGGAGAAAAAGCAGCAACTCGAGGCCCCCCGACAGCCGAGCGGCAGCCGGCACGGAAGACGCAGAGTGGTGACAACTTTGAAAAGCAATTACATCTGAATTAATAGTCGCACTACTCGGAGGTGCTCTTTAACTGGCTCGTACCGTCATTAGCAGCGTCAGCGGCGGTTGAAACGCCGCCGCTGACAGATTCCTTCCCCTTAACCACTTTTAAACCGTCTGATTTAAAGATTTGAGGCGGGCGGGCGGTTTGTCTTGTTTCGGCTGCCTTTGGGCAAAAGCGAAAGGTGCGACGATGATGGGGGGGTTGGCGGGGGCTCGCTAGCTCTGCGGACGTCTGATTCAGACCCCGTTTCGGAGTCGGCGATGGTCCAGCCCAGACAACTTTGTCCTGAACCAGCAGAGGGGCTTGAAAATACATATATATGTCGTTTTTCAACCGATGCTCGTCTGCGGGGCATCGTGAGTCCGCGAAATGTGCAGAGAGCACTCGGAGAACGTCAACCTCCAACCAAGACAAGCGCGATTTCAAACCCCCAAACGGCGAAGGGCCCTCTGAATTCCTGGATGTGGACCTCACTTGTTCCTCAGGCCGGGTCCTGCCCTTACAAGGGCTTTTTTTTTTTTTTTTGTCAAAATATATTCTGAACTTGCTGAGTAATCCTGATAGCAGAAAGGGAAACAAACATAACTTCGCTGGCTCCGGGAGGAAGCGATAACAAAGACACATTTAGGCACATTTACAGGGAAAATATCATGTTTGGCATGCAAAACACATACCTGCAGTCATGGTCCTTCAATTTAAGACCTCCAGAATCACATTTCCTACAACCTAAGTACTTCCAAAACTAAAAAGTCCCCCTCCCCCACATTTTTTCTTGCTCTTTCTGTGCAAAAAAAAAGCGTGTTCCTGTTTCCCGGAGTGTCACTGTTTTTAAGTGCATGAATCAACCGCTCTGGTACCCTTGGTTTTAGTACCACGAGGGCCAAAAGTAAAACAGTTTATTCATGTTTTAATATAATAAGTGCTTTTCTAGTCAGCGGTGCCTAGGAAGAACCGAGGGTTTGAAAATCACCGTCTGAGCAAAGTCTGTCTCCTTTATCCTTTGACTTCTTCGCCCCTCTTAAACGGCATGAATATTCAGCTTTATGAGTCAGTGTAAACGGAACCTTTGACAGTCGGGCGATAACCTTTTTGGCAACAGCCCGCCACCGCCTCGTTGTCGAGCATTAACCCGGTTCCTAGCCCCCCCCCCTCCGCCCCTCTTATCAGAGCCATTGACCAAGCATGCGACTGAATGGAAATGCGGGCGGCTAATGTTTGGAGGCGCACATGAATGGGAGCGCAGCCAGAGCGGAGCGGCGACGCCTTATCGCCGCGGCGCCGCTATCAGAGCAACCGCCGCTCGAGGAGCGCTTTTAATGGCGGGACACTCCCCTGGTTCTGGCAGTAAATCGCTGCTTAGCCCACTGACCCCGGATGAGTGATTACCCTCCCTTTTTTTTTTTTTTTTTTTAGCTTAAGAGGCACA
>CAAKHG010021922.1:4703-28100 GCA_901007715.1 Dactylopterus volitans
AAACGTCTTAAGAAACATAAAAAAGTTTTAATCCAAAGCGGACAGTTCGCCGAGGAATCTAATGTACAGCGTTAACTTATTTGACAATGAAAACACAGGACACACACACACACACACGCACGCACACACACACACACACACGCACACACACACACACACACGCACACACACACACACAGTTATGGTCAAACGCAGCGGTGCCCATCATGGCTGGTGTCATGATGGTGCAGCAGATGTTTCAAACAGGCGTGTCCTGACAGGCCAACCTCGGGTCACGTGACCCGCCGTGATGCCTTTATTCCACCGGTGACATCACAGGAAGTTCAGGAGACAGGAGGAAGTTGTTCGTAACACAGGAAGACGACGGAGGAGATCCAGCAGCTCTACCTGTGAGTCCTGTTTGGTTGCCGTTGGCGATGTGAAGCGCGGCGTGAGGCCCGGTACGGTGGGCAGGAAGAACGGCGCCGCAGCTGCAGACACAGGCGGAGCAACGGGCTTGTTCCTCCTCTGAAACACAAAACGCACACAAGGTCAGAAGAAGGCCAGACGTCGCTGTGGAAGAACGTGTCTGCTCAAGGTTGCAGCCTGCAGGGAACGTCAGAACACTGTTGGAGTAATGTCAGGAGAACGTTCCAGAGGAATGTCTGAATAACAGATTTCCTTCAGCTTAACTGTTCCAAAACGGACGCCATTCGAGCTGCCACCCCACATCAGCTCCGCTCCTCCACCATCTCCAGTATCACCTTCTCTGCTCCAAACATCCCCCTTTTCCACCTCTGTCACCAACCTGGCTGCTAAAACTGACCCTCAACTCACCTCTGACACCCACATCCAACACCTCTGTAAGACATCGTTCTGCCAGCTCGGGGACATTGCCAAACGCCACCTAACCCCAACCCCGCCAGATGGGGGTCCACGCTCAGCCTAACCCTGCCAGATGCGGATCCACGCTCACCCTGCCAGATGCGGATCCACACTCAGCCTAACCCTGCCAGATGGGGGTCCACGCTCAGCCTAACCCTGACAGATGCAGGTCCACGCTCACCCTGCCAGATGGGGGTCCACGCTCAGCCTAACCCTGCCAGATGCGGATCCACGCTCAGCCTAACCCTGTTAGATGCAGGGCCACGCTCACCCTGCGACATGGGGGTCCACGCTCAGCCTAACCCTGACAGATGCAGGTCCACGCTCACCCTGCCAGATGGGGGTCCACGCTCAGCCTAACGCTGCCAGATGGGGGTCCACGCTCAGCCTAACCTCGGCCCCACCCCCTGCCCCGGCCCGCCCCCACCCCTGCAACAAACGCTGCGCCATAGACGATTTTCGTTTTCTTAACACCATATGAGCCAAAAAATTCGATTCAGATTTTAAATCGATAAATCGTGCAGCCCTAGTCTCCGATCACTTTTTATAGCCATTTTAATTATTTTGCTCTGTTGCACTTTGAGATTGTTGAAATGTAAAGTGCAGTACAAATGCAGTAAAATGTATTCATTTGCAGCCTCCAGCAGTGGTTGGTCACATGACACTCACCTTACACATCATTGGCTGAAAACAAGTGCGGTGATGATGTCAGCGGTGCTCACCTTGATGGCATCCAGGTTCATCAGAGTTTTCCAGCGAGACTCTGGCAACAGAGACAAAGTCACAAGCTCCGCCCCCAACTGTTCAGCTGACTGGTATGAGTCGTCGGCCTCCTCCGATGTCACTTCCTGTTCAACCTCATCCACTGCGACACCTGGGAGCATCTCCTCAGTTGGTTGGTAGTCAGCTGGGAGGGGGCGGAGTCCCACCGGCCCACAAAGGCTATTATTGGTCCTGAGGAGAGAGCTGCTTTGTGATTGGCTGCTGCAGTTGCACAGCTGACAGTGACGCTACCTCACTGACGTCACAGAGGTAAAGTTGGACACAAGATGGCCTGATTGGCTGATGTGACAAAATAATGCAAGTTCATTGGTTCTGACCAGAGGTAGATGCCCAGACTGTCCACATGGGCCGTCGCCAGGAAGTCTCCTGTCGGTGACATGGACACGCCCACGGGTGCCATGGAAACCAGGAAGCAGTCCACAAGGCTGAGAAGAAGAAGAAGAGTCTGTCAACATTGAAACGACATTCAAACGATTTAGCAACAACGACCAATGAAATGCTTCAACAGTGAAAACGGCGACGGGAAGCTGTCATCAGACTGGAGGCGGGGTCTAAAGACAGCTCCGCCCCTGATCCCACATGCTGACGCCAGACCCAAACCCTGCAGGGTTAGGGTCTGGATATGATTATGATCCAGAGGTGCCAACAGCTTAAAGAGTTAACAGTTAAAATTATGGTTCTGTGTGGAAACATTCTTACCTTCCAGAGGGGAGGTCCCAGGTCCGAATGGTGCAGTCCATCGCCACGGTAACCAGCCAGCGACCGTCTGGACTGAAAGTCTGAGGGCACAATTCAGATTTTACAACTGGGAGAGTGCTGGCTAATTCTTCTTCTTAGCAGGCAATTTGCCATCTTCAACTTACCATGTCGTTGATGTTGCCATGGTGACCTACAAACTTCCTGACAACCCGTTTGGTTTCTATGTCAACCACCAGCAACGTGAAGTCATCGAGAGCTAATGCTAGCATACCGCTAAAGGGAAAGAAATGAAAAACAAAGTTAATTACCCATCTTTGCATGGCATCAGGCTAGCTCTTAACTACCTGTCAGGCTAACTTTTAGCAACTTGTCTCTATAGCATAATGCTAAATCTTAACTAACTGGCTGTGTGTAGCATTGTGCTAATTCTTTAGCTGTCTCTGTATAGCATCAAGCTAACTGTTAGCTACCTGTCTGTGTGTAGTGTCTTTCTAACTGTTAGCTACCTGTCTCTGTGTAGCTTCATGCTAGCCGGTGCAGCATTTAGCTTTAACTGTTCTTCCTGCTTCCGGGTTTTGAAGCGCCAGAATTTGAGGAGCCAATCAGAGCCGGCAGTGATTGTCAGCTGGTTCAGGGAATCCGTGGCCACGCCCCGTAGTGCGCCACTGTGAGCTAGGGGGAGGGAGGAGCGAGGTTAACGCCACACAGAAACAGAATGGACCAATCACATTTGAGGAACATGTCAACTCCCTAGGGATTGATAAAGTATTATTGAATTGAATTGAACTCACCTTTTTCATTGTCACCGTAGCAACCGCGGTGAAGGCCCGACTGCAGGTTGTAGCTGTCAACGCGGCCACATGATGAGCCAATCAAAGCAAAGTTGCCACAGGATGTGATGTCCACAGCCTGGCAAAAGTCACAGGAAGTGATGTCAAAGAAGGTCAGGAGGAGTCTTGGAAAAACATTGGTAGCCGCTGTGTTGTTACCGTGGCAACGGTATCCCTGCAGACGACAGGGGGCTGCAGATGGTGTGCTCCCATAGTGCACCGCTGGTAGTTCCATGTGGTGGTTGCTAGGCGACCACGATGACACGCAACAATGCTGTCCCAGTCCGACTGCCGAGCAGAAGCTGCCAATCAACAGACAGACAGACAGTCAGACAGACAGTCAGACAGACAGTCAGACAGACAGTCAGACATCAGCGTTTGTTTTCTCAGGACGTCTGAGAACCAACCAGAGGACAGCACAGTGATGGCGGGGAGGCGGAGCTCCTCGTATGACAACCCCTTCTTCTTCTTCTGTTCTTTCTTTTTGTTGATCGAGCCTGGACGGACGGACGGACGAACGCACGCACACGCGCACACACACACACACGCACACACACGCACACACGCACGTTGATGGTGTGGGTCAGCGAGGTTTATTATCATTATTTTTCCCATGATCTGGTGGGGGCGGGGCAGGGAGCGGGGGCGGGGCTCACCGTGACCCAGGTTCTTGTTGAAACGCTCGTGGATGGTGGAGAAGGACTGCAGCGTCCCGTCTTGACCTGCAGAAGCAGCAGGCAGATTATTTACACATTTAAGATAAAACCTCAAAGTTCGTTATTTCACGTGCAGATTATTTACCTGCACTGAGGATGTTTTTGCTGTCATTGCCATGATGACGGATGGTAGTGGGCGGGGCACTGTGGCCCTGCCGGCTTCGCAGCAATCTGGCTCCGCCCCCCTCCTGGTCGAATATCCACACCTGTTAAATGTCACAAAGTCAGTTGGTCGTGTTCCTTCATCCGCTCCCTGATGTTTGGTGTCTGGTTGCCATGACAACTCTCCAGTTTCACTCCAACCTTGATGGCGTTGTCGGCTCCGTTGGTGACCAGCAGCGGTTCTCCGTGCAGGAACGTAGCCGCAGCGACAGCTGTGCTGTGGGCGTGTCTCTGCTGAGCAACCAGCTGACGGCGCTGCAGATCCCAGAATGCAATGTGGCCCTGAGGACTGCTGGACGCCACGATGGGCGGACCATCTGAGGAGGGGTGACGACGAAGGGTTATTGTTTTGTCTGGACGCCGCATCATGTGACGATGGCGACGCGTGCAGCCACTCATGTCGCGTGACCAACGCACAGCGGGAGCTGACGTCTCTGAGGTTGTGTAGTTAGTTTCTCAGCTGAGAGGTTCCTCTCTGTTGTGCAACCAGCGGTTCTGTAGTTCCAACACCTCCAAGGGAGTGACACATCACTCCTGTATATGATCCATTATTCAAATCTGGGTCAAAAACTCATCAATATCAGAATGTGAGATCCAAGAACCCACCAGGAAATGCTCTCAGCCCAGGTGATGCGTTACGAGGATGGTCACTCGTTCAAAGAAGCAGGTGACTGAGCTCACCTGAACAGTTCATCTGTCACAGACCGATTACTAGAATGTGGCCTCTACCTCCTCTTATTGTGCATGTCCAGTTTTATTTGTAGAACGCCAAACCACCACAAAGGTTCTCTCATGACACTTTACAAGAAGAGCAGGTTGAGTCTGATTCTTTAATTTACAGACACCCAACAATTCTCCCATGAGCACTTAGTGACGGTGGCAAGGAAAAACTCCCCTTTAACGGGCAGAAACCTTGAACAGAGCCTGGCTCCAGGTGGGCGGAGCCATCTGCTTTAAAAAGTTGGGTTAACAGAGAGAGAGAGAGAGAGAGACAGAGAGGGTTAGTAACATGCAGGAATGGATGAGGAAGAGGATGTGAAAGGAGAGAGAGAGGAAGAGAGGGGCCCAGTGCATCATGGTCCCCCGGCAGCCTGGACCTATAGCAGCATGACTAGGGGCGGGTCCAAGGCAGCCTGAGCCAGGCCTAACTATAAGCTCTGTCTAAGAGGAAGGTTTAAGCCTGCTCTTAGATGTAGAGAAGATGTCTGACCCCCTGACCAACGCTGGGAGAGAGCTGATAGAGGAACCTGATAGCTGGAGATGGTTCTACAGGAGAGGAACCTAATAACTGAAGGTTCTGCCGCCAAATCTACTTTTAGAAATTCTAGGAACCAGAAGTAAGCCAGTGGGAGGTGGAGGTGTTTTGGCTTGAATTTTGAGGGGCTGAAACATTCAGTGTCTCGTGCTTTTACGAGAGCGAGATCATCACCTGGACTATGTTGATCAAACATGTGGTCATCAGTCTGCATCAGTTTGTCTCACTACAGAAGGAGAAGGTGACCTACCGATATACGATGATCTGTAACATGAACACTGCTGGAAATAAAGTCTCACTGAATTTTCTTGTTAAACTAAAGAGGCGTTTCCCAGTCCTGGTGCTTGAGGGCCCCCACGCTCCCTGCTCCAACACACCTGTGCCCCCCCCCCCCCCCCCATCCCTCCCAAGGACCAGGATGAAACGCATGGGGGCCCCTGAAGACCAGGACACAACATAAGGGGGGGGTTCAGAGGACTACAGGACCACCAGTTGTACCTGTTCTGAAAGCCAGCGACGTGATTGGTCCCCAGTCCTGCATGAAGGTCATCAGCGTCTCGTCCAGTCGGATGTTGTGAATGATGATGCGACCCGTCGCCGTGCCGACGCCCACCACATCCACAGCAGGACTCTGGGAAATTAAGTGTTAATTTTCATCAAATGTATGAAAATGCTGAAGTTTGAGAGTCTTTATACTTAAGAAATAATTCAGTAAATAAGTCATGATTCTTATTTGTCTTCAAAGCTTTAGATGTCAACGTCAATTAAGTTTACCAAACATTTAAATCACCAGTTTGTAATGAAACACGTTTGTCCTGCGAACTGATTCTGAAGTAAAAAACAGAAATCGAAACATGCTCATTAAAACTTTTCCAGTACATTTTTCATAACGTGATCAGACCTTTTACGCATCTGCTCGCGAGATCGACATGAAAATGTTGGACAAGTCATCAACACTGGAACTAAAGAAGACTCACCTGCTGCAGAACAGTGACACCTGCTGACCAGCCGGGGAAGGTGAACAACAACTTACTGAGGAGAGAAAGCAAAGAGGACAACCACAGCAGGATGTCGCCTGTAGGTGTCACTGTTCTTCTCAATGTCACCGTGTCTGTGAACAAGGTGGCAGCGGGAATATGACTGCATGCTAGTTAGTGATGCTAACATGCTTACCTGCTACAGCTAGCTAGTGATGTTGGCATGCTAGCCTGGGCTACAGCTAGACAAGTGATGCTAAGATGCTAATCTGGTATAGTTTGTTCATGATGCCAATATGCTAATCTGGTGCAACTAGTTAGTGATACAACCATGCTACCTTGATACCGCTAGCTAGCAGTGCTAACATGTTACCTGGTCTTGATGTTCCAGAGCTGCAATGCACCCTGGGAGCTTCCCAGCAAAACTTTGTTCAGGTATGTGCTGGGATGCATCATGGCCGAGATGTCAAAGGTCACCGGGTCAAACTGCAGCCGCAGGTACACGTCTGTGGAGACACCGTGTAGCCGTGAGTGAGGAATTCCTCAGACTCGGATATCTTGGGAGGTGCAGAGGCTGGGCGGAGCCAAGAGAGCGGCAATAAAGACACGGAAGAGTCTGCGATTCCAGATGTTTCCACGTTTATGTTCAGCTGTGTCTGCTTGAATCTGATTGGGTGCAACGGCCGTCCGTCTGATCGCAGCAGGTGAGAGGAAGAGAAGCCCCGCCCTCACCTCCCCCTTGGACGTCCCACACGATGACATCACCGCCACTGTCAGCAGACATCAGCTGATCACCCAGAGGAAGCAGCACTCGCACTTCCTGTCTGTGACCATGGTAACGCATCACCACCTGTACAGGAAGCACACGGGATCAAGTATGAACACGACCAGGTTTTTTTTTATTGTTAAACGCTTTTGAAAGCTTTTGTTTCCATTAAAACCAAAACTGATATTGACCTCCTTGTTCCTGGCGAAGGCGCTGATGACCTGCCCTGCGGCAGCGAACACCAACATCCTGTCTGCCACCACGCAGGTGATGTCGTCTGACAGGCTGTTACCTAGACAACCACCACATTACACCACAGCGCAGCGGCCAATGAGAGAGCAGAACTCCTGGACAGCAGCATCAGAAGTGGAAACTGTAAAAATACTCACTGACAGCGACGATGCCCAGCCGCTTCACCTGAAACAAGCGACACCTCAATAGATCATCAATAGATCAATAAATCTGAAGAAGCATGCATCCATGTGTCAGAGCAAAACATGGACACGGCAGTACATCAAGAAACCGATCCGTCACCATAGCGATACATCAATATATTGATGCATCGGTGTATCAATACTCCAACATATCAATGGTCTAACCTGATTTTTAATCTGGTCTGATGTGGCCTGATCTTGTCTCATGTGGTTTGATCTGGTGTGGTCTGATGTGGTCTGATGTGGTCTGGTGTGGTCTGATGTGGCCTGATGTGGCCTGATGTGGTCTGATGTGGTCTGATCTTGTCTCATGTGGTCTGATGTGGTCTGGTCTGATGTGGTCTGATGTGGCCTGATGTGGTCTGATGTGGTCTGATGTGGTCTGGTCTGATGTGGTCTAATGTGGCCTGATGTGGCCTGATGTGGTGTGGCCTGATATGGTGTGTGGTCTCATCTGCTCTCACCCTAACCCTGATCTGGTGTGGCTCGATGCGGTCTGGTGTGGACTGAGCTGATCCGCTATCGTTTGAAACCCCGCAGCTGTCAAATATCGATCACCATGTGACCGATAGCCACCTGCTTCGTGGAAAAATGACGTCATCGACTGGTAACTGTGTAGTAATCTGATCAGCCTCGGTAGGATCGATCCGGCGGACGCACTTACATTGTAGGTGTGGAAACTTTTACCGACCGCCGTTACCAGGTAGAATTCTCGGTGCTTCCGGTGGTACCGCAGCGCGTGCGGCACGTGGTTGGAATACAGGCCCAGAACCCGGAAGCCGGAGAACAAAGAGCTGCCGCCGCCCGCCATGTCCGCCGCCAACGGGGGCTTTTACCGACCAAAAACCGACCACGGACAAGCGCGGACACACACACGCGAACACACGCCGGACGGCGAGATGCACATGGAGGAACGTCGAGGAACGGCGTCCGACCGGAAACAGGAACACAGACGTCAAGGTTCCGCTGAGAAGAATTTGGTTCCCACTGGAAACAAACACGAATCAAATCAAATAAAGACGTGAAAGTAAAGATATGTAAACAACAAAGTGTTACTAAATGCAAAAAGAAACACAAATGCTTCTATTTTTATATAAAAATTCAAATATCGCCCCGCTGAATATTGTAGGGAAATCAATAATCATCGGCCAGCGAGCTGATGATACGACCATCTTTATGCAGCAGCTAACTGGAGGCCCCACCACTATCTCCAAAGCTTCTGGTTTCAAGTTAAATGTGAACAAATGTTCATTTAATGCTAATTCCTCAAAGTCATTTAACTGAAGCATACAACAGTGCTATAAAATCCACTTTTAAATACCAGAGTATGCACACATCTAAAGATTCTACGAAAAGGGAAAATGTGAATGTCTGGAAAATAATTGAGAAATGCTAATCTGACTTAGCTTGTGGTCGTTGAGCGACATCAGCGAACTGGTCCGAGTCTTTGTGACTAAAATAGAAACATTTCAAGGTGCATCTAATCCTAATAGAGCCATCAAAAAAAAAAAAAAAAAATCAGGTCAATTTTGATTATATTTGTAAAAGGAAAAATCACTATGTTTGGGGATCGCAGCTGTCCAAAGGATTTAAGGATGGAGGTGTACAAGCTATCAATTTTGACTTTATAAATGGAACTTTGAAAATTGACTGGTTAAAAACTTTTATGAACAATAATGTATGGTTTCATATTCCCAGAGAAATATTCAAGAAATTAGGAGGTATTAAAATTTTTTACTTAGTTATTTCTCCATTCAAAGGCTCCCAGTAAAAACCTTTTTTTTGTTCACCAGCAGGTCCTATTATATTGCAAATTGTTGTATAATCACAATTTCACCCCACATAATACACCTATATGGAATAATAGATATATCATGGTCGATAACAAATCATCGTTTAACAAAATCTGGATGGAGAAAAGCATTTGGTCTGTGATTCACTAGGTCGATAGTCGTGGCAATATCATGTAATCTGAGAATTTTGTTTGTAGATATGGCTTAACTGGCAATTGCAGAACATTTTATTTTATATTCAATATTCAATCAATATTATTTAATCAAAGGAATTGTAAAAAAAAATCCCACCCGTCACTCCCAGTCTCCCAGGACTTTTAGCCGCAGGCTGTGACTTCAACAAAATCAAAATCTCAAACAGAACAATTAGAAATATGTTCAGGAATATCTCATACCCGATTTTATCTTACAAAAATTCAATTTCTCAAATCTTTCCATAAAATACCATCAACATACTGTCAACTAAATACTTAAAATTCCCCATTGCTCCTAAAGCCAAAGCAAGCCATATAAAAATCTTAAATCTGCTGTTTATTGAAACCAATAACTACATTTTGTGATGATACTGAAACTACCGATCATTTGTTCTTCCAATGTATGTATTCTGACGCTTTATGGCTCAACATACATGACTGGCTTCACCCAAAAGTTTTTCATCTTGAAACTTCTCTCAAAAAGACATTGTTTATGGACAATAGCAGAGATGACTGTCTGGTAAACATCCTCATTCTTAGGAAATTTTGTATACTCAAATCAAAATATATGAAAATGACTAAGAGGTTTTTTTTGTATTTCATAATGAATCTTTCTTTTGCAAAAGTCCTTAAAGTCATGAAAAGCAAAAATACAATGAAACTGTTAAGCACAATAGAATAATATGATTCACTGAAAAAGCCCTAAGCCTTTTTTGGGTAACTTTTATTTCACTTTGTTTTAATTTGGTCTCTTATATTTTAAATGCATCTCATCTGTCCCTTTTTGTTTAATGAAGGGAATCGCAAGCCACGCTGTTTGTAAATGAAAATTGTTCAATCATAATAAAATAGAAAATCTTGGCATTTTCAATCAGTTTCGCATCCGGTGAAACTTCTGTGTGACATCCGACAGTAGAGAGGAACCTGGAAAACACACACACACACGCACGCACGCACGCACGCACACACACACACACACACACACAGAGGTACCAGCGTCTCCCCACAAACATTCATTTATTTCAGACGTTTCACAAAAACAGAAAAACTCCAGTTTCAAAATGTGACACCATCATCATCATCAGAACTGGAGGACACTGGAGGTCATTTTAACATTTATACTTTGAAATGTTTCAGAACTCTGTGCAAGACTTTTATTTCGTAAGTCAACACCAAATTTTCTCTGAACATTAAATTAATAATTTACTATCTAAATTGGAATATTTATTGATTACATTGATCTAAATCTACATCGATCTTTTTTCATTTTTACAACTTTATACAAAACAAAGTGGTTCATGCCAAACGTCAGCTTCTTACAGGCCGCGTGCTGTCCTGCAGGAACAGGAAGTGTGTTTGAAGTGTGCCACAGCAGAAGTAACAAAACCCTCAGTTCAGAGTCAACCCGCCCTCATCCTTTTCCGGTCTCTGTGCTAAGCTAAGCTAGCAGTTGGAACTGAACAGAGGGTGAAACATCAGGTGACGCGTTTCGAGACTTGAACCAGGAAGTGATGAGCGATTTGTCGGCTTTGTTCTCTTTCATAACAATTATCTCAACTCTGTCATGATGTTTGTTGTCATTTATGCTTTTAAATTTGGAAAAACATCTTTTAATGAAATGAAACACAACTTCACTCTGATTTCATTTTGCCACGTGTTTCCCCCAATCAGTCGTCACCATGACAACAAAGACACCTTCTCTGTGTCCTCCTTAACGTTACTTCCAGTTTCCTCCCTAAAAAAAAAGAAAACGTTTTTTTTTTTTGCAGGGAGACCTGACCAGGTACCTTATTGCCATGGTAACGCTTGACTGCACTCGGCAGAGATCCGGCGGTGGAGGAAAACAGCGGTGGCGGCGGCGCCTCTAGCTGGGCTTGCCCTCCAGCAGCAGCAGCCTCAGCAGCGTCCGGGCGGCGGCCAGCAGCGCTCCGTGCAGCGCAAACTGCGCCGCCAGTGCCCCGAAACCGCGGTAAAACCCCGCCCAGCCCTCTTTGCGGCGGATGGCGTTGAGGCAGTCGGCGAAGCCGTCGTACTGCGTGTTGACCGGCAGCACGAGCGGACTGCCGCCATTGCTGGCGGCGACCGCTCCGTCGGTGGCGTCGATGATGGTGCGCGTGCCCTGCAGGCTGAGACGGTGGAGCGCCGTCTCCAACGGGAACACCGCGATGTCGGCTACGAGGGAGCCCATCCACGCCGCCGCCAGCTCGGGGAAGTACGCGTCCAGCGGGTTGGATGGGTCCTGGCGCCGTTTGCTGCCGTGCTGGTGCAGCCACAGCACGATACGCTGCACGGAGGCGGCGATGGCGTAGCGCAGGACGGCGTGCAGGGCGGCGGGAAGCAGCAGGCAGCTGAGAGGAAGCAGACGGCGACTGTGCGGAGCGCCCACGCCCAGAAGACGAGCCACGCCCTCACGGACGCAGTCCAGCAGCCCCGACGACGACTCGTCCCTCACGATCTCGCTCTGCAGACGAGGCACAGGGGCATGATGGGAAATTTACTGACCTTCACAAACGTGCCGGCTTCGTCTGCAGCAAAGCTAACGACCAATGTCAATGACACAACTGATATAATCAATAATCGGTCACCTGGACAGTCTCGATGAGGCTGGAGCAGTAAAACGGCAGAGCCACCGCCGCCGTCAACCTGAGAACAACAGGAAGTCCCGCTGTTAGCGCAGGAGAAGAAGAAGGGAGGAGGAGGAAGAAGTAGGAGAAGAAGAACTGACCCTTTGAGCATTAAATGTCCAGCCAGCTGCTTCCAGCTCCACCGGTGAGGAATCTCCCTGCAGACAGACACACACGTCTGAGTACTGCAGTACTACTGCAACCGCGCTGCTACACTACTGCTGCAAGACTACAGGGATATTACGGCTCCACGCCCAGAGGCTAACTGGAGCGTTTCTACTGTGGAGTGTGTGGTTACCGTGGTAATGGAGTGAACTCGCTGATGATGCCCTCCGCCCCGAGCGTGACGCCGTGAACGATGAAGGTGCTGCCCATCCCCTTCCACAGAGCCTTCGGACCCTGAACAGCATCCGCAGCCTCATGATACTGGATCACCTCAGTCACATGACCGTGTGTGTGTGTGTGTGTGTGTGTGTGTGTTACCTGAGCCTTGGTGATGCTGTACATGACAGCGACTGCTGTGAATGGAGTCAGGTGGTAGCAGCGGCCATGGTAGTTCACCTGAAACAAACAGCCAATCAGAAGAGCATGGAGAAGGAAAACTGGTCTTGGAGATTTAAGAATATTATTTGGTTTTTACTGGGGAATTAATGAGATGACAAGTTAACAGGGCCATGTATTAATCACATGATGGGTTCCAAAGGTGTCATTTTAACATCGTGGCGTGTTCATGGGGTTAGCTAGCGTGTTAAATGGGTGGCGTGTTAACGGGGTGGCGGCGTGTTAACGGGGTGGCGGCGTGTTAACGGGGTGGCGGCGTGTTAACGGGGTGGCGGCGTGTTAACGGGGTGGCGGCGTGTTAACGGGGTGGCGGCGTGTTACCTGGCACTGTCTGCGGAAGACGATGCAGGGATGAGCGAGGACGTTCTCAGTGAACAGACTGCAAACACACACACATAAATTTAGGGGTGTGAATCCCGTGGTTGATGACCACATGGGTGTCTCCTCCCTCAGCGTCGCCTGTCCAGCAGACGTGAGACGCTGGATGGCTCCTGACAGACCTGCAGGACTCTCTTGGTTGTTCATGCTGATTTTCATCTAAATTAGTGTAAATTCACTTGGATCGACGAGACTTGATCAATCAGCTGTCAGCAACATTGCACCGGGTCACATGACCCACCACGCTGTCTGTGATTGGTCACTGAGTTTCTGACAAGTGTACACTGACTTTTCAATCAACTGACAGAAACCGTAACAATGAGAAGAGAAGTGGTCCAACCTGACGAGTCCGATCCCGAAACCAGCGAATCGGTTCAGCTGTTCTGCAAAGATATGAAACACAATCAGCATGAGTAACAGCGGCGGCGGCGGCGGCAACAACAGAAACAACAACTGCTGCTGCTGCCACTACTACTACTAGCAACAATAATGATATAACAATTAATACTACTGCTACTACTACTACTACTACTAACCCCACTATTAAGACTGCTGCCTCTGTTGTGTTTAACAGCCAGTCAAAAGCAGCCTGACGATGATGTCAGTCGATGAATAACATCAACAGTAACAATAATAATATTAATTGAAAGCTTTTCTCCAGAAAAGAAGGTTTCTTTTACGCGTTTGCGGCAATGACAACTTGCCGCTTCTGAGACGATCTACAGAGAACTGAGGTGACTTTAGTTTAGCAGCTTTAGTTGGTCTTAATTACTCATAAAACTTTAATGACACAAGTCGAAAACTCGGGGTTAGCAGCTTGTAAACTTCCGCCAGCCTCGTCGTCTGCGCTGCCCTGTGAGGCGCTGACTCGCCCGGTTAGCCGCTGAGCTAGCGCTGAGCTGCTAGCTAACGAGCAGAGGGGCTGACTCACATTGGCCGCACTCCGTTTCGTTTGTGGCCAGCCTAACAACGGGTAGCATGCTAGCTAACGGCCAGCTAACGGGCACCCGTAGATCGTAGCTCTTACTTACTAAAATCGCTTTACTAGATCTAATGCGTTGCAGCTAAAAACAGTTAGCATGCTAGGTGTCACCCAGTTGGCCCGGCGCGCCCGTTGCCCGGTCCTCGCGTTACCCAGCTGGCTAATCTCGCTCGCCTTGATCCAACCGAAGCAACATCCTGCGACCCTCCGCATTCTGCGACCTACCGGCAGGCGGGACGCTGGGTTGGTGGGCGTCCCAGCCGGCAGCGCCTCCAGGACCTCCGGGCTCTCCCACCGATTCGTCGTACATCGGTGTCCGCTCTCCGGTGTGCAGATTGCGACTGCCTGGGATGTCCGGTGGTGTGGTGACCCAGTGGTGGTGCTGCAGCTCCGCGGAGCCCCCAGCGCTTCTGACCGGGTAGCCCCCTCCATACAGCGGCTCGTCGCGGCCGCGGTAACCGAGCCCGTCGAAGCTGTCCGGCCGCCTGGAGGCCATCGGAGGGTCGATGGGAAGACGAAGTGGAGGAGCACCGAGGATGGGAGCCGATTAACGGACGTCAGGGGACATTAAACGACGCGCGTCCCCGTCCCGGTAAAACACCGAGCAGGCGGTTTAATGGGGATTTAATTAGTCCGGGATGGGTTTGACCCGCACAGAAACACCCACCTGTCACCTGCAACCCGGAAGTTCGCGCTCGTTCTCTCACTTCCGGCAGACCCGCAGTGTTGTGGCTCGCTGCTGCCCCCCGCAGGTCAACGTCAGAGGCGACGGCTCGATTGACTAGAGGGTGGAAGGTTCACAAACTTCAGTGATGCGACGACGGACATAATTAGCAAAACTGTTCGGACCTGCAAACGTGCAAACAGCAACAACAGCAACCACCACAATGATATAATTCCAAGTTCCACTCGCGAGTTTTTAGTAAGTTTGTTTGTCATTCGTACTACTAGCTATGCTAGCTCACCGAGCTAGCTCGCTAGCATCATATGGCTAGCATAGCTAGCCTCCCAAACGTGGACGCTCATACGCAGCTCGAGTGTCTGGTCCATGAGAGTTGGCGAAAATAAAACCAACATACATGTCACCTGACACGTGGATGGACGATGCCGTCCTGCCATGGGACTGACAGGCAGGCAGGCAGGCAGACAGGCAGGCAGGCAGACAGGCAGGCAGGCAGGCAGACAGGCAGAGTAACAGTGTATCCGGGTGGGACTGTAGCAGCATCAGCGCGCCGTTACATTGTTCAGCGACATTTGCCACTTCACGTTACATTGGGATTATTTATGATTCGTTGATTATGTTTAATTTGTATTCTAATTAGACGTTTGCAACAGTAGTCACTTTATAAATAACAGCAGAACTTTATTTACTATAAATAACGTGACTAATGAATGTTGACAATTCTGGAGCGCTGACTCAGCTAAGTTACCTGCACTCTCCCTCTTCGCCTCATTTATTGTAAGAATTATTGTGACAGTTTGCTAATGTCAACAATCCTGCTTGCATTCCTACAGCTGACAGTAGGTTTTTTGATGCGATACTTTATTTTGTTCTAAAGAACCATAATCTCACAAGCTGTCATGTAAACTATGCTATACTGCATATGTACATGTTATATATGTTAGTTCTGCACACAAAAAAAAACATCGGACCATATCAGCAGTTAGATACAAGCTGTCCACTTTGTAATGGCCTGTGAGATTTACTAAACATATTAAGAAGAGTATAAACTTGTGTATATGGGAGACAGACAGCCAGGAGTCTGTAAAATAAAGTACAGACAGTAGTCTGTCTGTCTGTCTGTCTGTCTGTCTGTCTGTCTGTCCCCTGCTAAATGGGTCTTTCACCTAGATGCTAAACAGCTGGTTCCTGCCCTCTTTGTGTCACCTCGTCACACCTCTCCAACCCATTTCCCCACACCCAGCATGAGGCCCCCCCACACCTCCATCCAGACGCCTCCCACAGTTCCTTCAGTTCCTTCCCTGTTTCCTTTTGTTCACTGTTTTGTTGATTGTAATACTTTGATGTATCAGTATCAAATGCCTGTAGTTCCTCTGCTTGGCGCCGGTCCACCCGCAGCCTCAGTGTGTCGGTGGGTTCACCAGCCTGCGAGCACGCTTGGATAAACTCACCTCCCCGCAGCAGCTTCTGAACTGGACACATTTCCTCAACACATATTCTGATTATTCCTCCTAGATCACTCACTTACATTTGTGTTATTACTTTAACAAGTACATCTAAATAAATGCAGAAACCTCTTAAAGCGACAACTTTGTACCTGGTACCTGCTTCAAAGGGACACTGTACATTACAATGTTTAATGTGCAAAGTTTATGAAGTTTTGTATTTGTGCAGCATCACTATAATTATCAAAAAGGAATATGTGCTATATCTATTTTGCTTGGTAACCTCAGGATCTTTTGTGTTTGCTGGAGTGGTTCTAAAATATTTTGGAGCTCCAGGCATTGAAGCAGAGGGGCCTTGGAGCCCCTCCTGAGCAGGACATACTTGGTCCAGGCTTAAGAGCTCCTAGCCAGTGAGCAGCTCGGCCGTCTTCATCTGCAGACGAACATGCTCAGCAGCTGCTTCTTTGCCCATAGAGGATTGTTGTTTTCCCGGTTTTTTTTTTTAAATCAGTTTAATTTTTCTGGAATGGCTCAACTTAAGATGTTTCATTTCAACATGAGAGGTTATCATGACTGCAGCCTGCTTTGCTGGTGAGGTGTGATGGAGTGTAGCATCTCTGTGGATCATCTGAAGCATCAGTTTGGGAAACTGGAGCCCCACAAAGCTACAGACGGCCTGCATGGTTTCAGCTGAACATCAGTCATATTTATCTGGATGTCACTGATTTATGAGTCGTGACATCGTTTCATTGAGAACAAAAATTTCAATGTAAGAAGTGTCACACATTCATGATAAACACACCATGATGCCCTTATCGGAGGATTGTGGGTAATTAAACCAGTAACATCTGCCTGAGGACTGACGAGTCGTTCTTTTGGAGCCACACACACAGACATCATGGCAGCTCGCCCTGGTAGCTGGCTGCAGTTTAGCTGATAAGCTCCGCCTCCTCCAGGATAGTGGGTGGGACATAGACCAACTAGCATTTTTCCTCAAAGATGGTTTGTCTTTTCAGGCAATTTTAATCACCTTGATGTTTGTTCAAGTGTTACTCTACCTGACAGGTTTGCTATGAAGGAGGCGTGGCTTCATTCACTTCACATGGTCATTCATGCACAATATTGAGACACACGACAGATGGGATGATGTCATTCTCTTCAAAGACTTTATTCAGCTTGTTTCAATGATTCTGGCATTTGTGACGAGTTTCTTTTAATCAGGCAACAATCTCAACGACGCGCTCACAAGTAAGCGGACGCCGGCGGCCTCCTGCCTGCACCCGCCGCTGCAAGCTTCATCTACATCCACAAAACAAGATCTGACCCTGCAGTCCGATTAGGTAAACCCCGCCCACCTCGCAAAGCAAACTGATTTGGACCAGAAAAATCACAGTTGATCACAATCACAGATGTAAATGTCAAGAAGACAAGATCGTAGAGTCACAGCGGTTCTTCATTCCACTCACAACATTTAAGCTCAAGCTAGAGACGCCCGTTTGCAGCCCGCAGAAGCTCAACCTTTCTGAGGTCTGCCGCCAGACCCCGGTGCTGATGAGCGGCAGCAGGAACGCGGCCTCCAGGCCGCCCGCCCGCCCCTCAGCCACTTTAAGGCAGCAGGTGATCAAGGCCGACGCAGAGGCGCCGTTATTGGTTCCACCTGTACTCGTCTCATATCTCAAAGATCTATCGGCTGATGGATTCAAGTCAACGATGTTCTGTGAAAATGTGGGTTTTTTAAATCACTAAGACCTAAAGGTATATAAATCAAAGAGTCTTGTGAGCCATTTGCGCTCTCACTGGCTGGCTGAAAATACCATTCTAAATCAAAACTTTTGTGATTCCGGACCAAGCTGGCTGATGATTCCACTGAGCGTCGCATGGTTTCATGTTGATGTCAGAAAAAGAACGTCGAAACGGTTTACAGACATGAAATCACCAAACTAAAGCTTCTCAATTCAACCAAAAAGATTTATAAAACATCCCTAATAAATTAAGGTCTAAATAAACAGTAGACTTTTAAAATACTGTGATTGGTTGCTCCTCTGAGCTGCTAACAATGCTAACGTAAAGCCGTGTTCATGTAGGATTAGTACGCTAACGTGTTGGCTAGTCAGAGCTATGACTCGCCCTCTGGTTGTCGTGGCACTAAAAAAAAAAAACAACAACAACAACACAATGCTATTTGGCCAACCAAAATCATCTGAGGAAATGTGAGCTCTGATTGGTCAACTCGTTCACCTGCACGAGTCCCTTCAAACAAAACAAAGATGACGTTTGTGAGCAACGATGATTGCAGCGTGTCATTGGTTAGAGGCTAACTACAGTCATTAGTGTGCAAGTTAACCTATGAACCTACAACAGCATGTTGCCATAGTAACCGACTAACATTAGAATGTCATTAGTGTCTCAGTATCAAAATCGGGGGTTAGCATACACATTAGCATGTCGCCTACCGTGCAGCTGTAAGGTCAGAGTGTTAGCATTTACGGACTGTGACGAGGCTAATGACAGTGCTCGGTGATGTCGACAACCACTGCTTTCCGCCAGCTGAACAGGAAGTAGCCCATGCCGGCGCCCGCCGCCACGGCGATGCAGAGGTAGCCGTTATAGGTCATGAAGACGAGCATCAAGAAGTAGCTGACGACCACCTGGATGATGTGTAGCAGCGTCTGCAGGAAGTGGGAGGGGCTGAGCATCCGCTGGCTGAGAGAACAAGAGCAGAAGGTTAGCATTGCTATTTGCAGGCGGGACACTGATCTGTCACGCTGTTAGCATTAGCAGTAAAGGCAGCGGTATAGATTCATGTTAACTTCACACGCCGACAGTGTCTCTGACAATCGTTGGCATTAGCAGAAATTTCTGTTGTACACCATTTCTGGAAATACTGGTGCACATTTTACAAGACTCGAGTGTTAGCGTTAGCATGGATGCTTTGGAGGCCAAAACCCACTGGCATGGTAGCCTGTACCAGACAAACACTTATAAAATGTACCATTACATTTATGATAAGAAGGCAAACAGTTTTCATTTTAAATCTCTGCTGTTAGCGTCACTATTGGGTCAGAACCAGGAGTGGAACCAGAACCTGGGGTGGAACCAGAACTAGCTCCATAGTAATAGCCATAGTAAAGCACTTTGAGTGCCACCAATGTAAAAAAAGGGCCATTTAAATGCAGGTGCATTTTGTTGCCTAGTAACGATGCGCGTACCACTGCTGAGAGCACAAGCATATTATGGGATGTCGAAGGTCTCTGGCAAACTAGCGTAATTATGGTGGCATTGAAAAAATGTCACGGGCGACAGACAACTTAACAAAGCCATTTTTCTGTCAAACTCCGGAACCACTGAAAATAGATGAAGGGAGAGGAACAGAGGAACGCTCAAGGAACACTCAAGGAACGTCAGAGGAACGCTCAAGGAACGTCAGAGGAACGCTCGAGGAACGTGAGAGGACATGACAGGTGCAGGTGAGACGGAAGAAAGAGGGGCAGGTGGTGGTGGGGAGGGGGGCTGCTCGGCTATCTCCAGCATCGCTGACCCTGGTCAGAAAGAACGCATCAGAAGAAGCAGAGACGTGTGTGTGGGGTCCCGAATGGCCTCATAACCATAGAGTCCCTGGTTGGACCAGACTCTCCAGGGTGAGTTTCCACTGTGTTGTTTAGCTTACATTTTTGTTGACCTTCTTTTAGTGAGCAATGATGATGAAAATAACACAATAAACAAAAGGTCGTCTTTCCATTAGAGCCACCGGGAGTAATTTTGACCTCAGCATTGGCAAATACATCTAACTTTGTTACGATAAAATCAAAAAATGAAATCTACAATGTGGTCCAGTGGACGACAATTAAATCTACAACGATTTAATTATTTATTATTCCAAAAAAAAAAAAAAAAAAAAATCACAAAAAGTTGTCGGCATCAGCAGCCTGTTACAAGAGGGTTTCCATGGAGACCCTCCGAGATGTCCCGGGCAGATGCAGCAGTGAACCAGCAGTGAACCAGCAGTGAACCAGCAGTGAACCAGCAGTGAACCAGCGCACTGTGTGGTGCCACGCTCACCTGGAGTCAAGCAGGGCTTCTCAAAATGGGGCCCTTGAGGGGCTTCAAGGGGTCCCAGGGTTTTTTTTCTAGAAACCTTTTTTCCGGAGATGTGACTTTCTCCTGAAATATTTTTTTCCACAAATTTCTGTAGAATTTTCCTAACTTTCATCCCATTGACAATCATTTGAACATACATTGACAATCAAAGTAAAGTTATTCAGTCTCAGAATGAATATTTGTGTATTTCTGGAGTTTAGGATTCAGAAGGTTGTCAGATGGGCGCCCCGCCTCTCATTTCTCTCAGATTGGGGCCTCTTTGTGTAAAAACGTTTGAGATCATTTTTCAGTTATTTTTATTAACTCATCCTTTCCTTGTGATCTTGAATATGAACAAACATTTGAATGCAAATATAAATTGCAGACAGCTTACTGCGCCATTTGACCCAATCCGACCGCACCAGCGTGCCGTCCTGCGCCTCCGTCTCTTTTGGACGTGTGGAGAAAAAAAAATTCTAGGGGCAACAGTAACCAGAATTAGTCCCAGAATCAGGGACCACAAACGCAACCAACACCAAGAGCAGGACTGACAGTTACCTGAGGACTCGAGCCCAGCAGGAGGCGCCGCCCCTCCAAACGCTGACTGTCAGTCATTAAAGTAGCAGTGAACACATCACATGACCGCGATTACCAATAACTTTATCAATTACCAAACTAACTTTAACCACACTCAAGGTTTCTCAGGATTGAAAGTTAATCATTGATTTCACTGACATTTTACATGAGAGGATTTTGTGTAAAAATAGTAGATTTTTCCCCTTGGTTTTTCTGTGATTTGAAGTGTAATATATCTGTGTGAATGTGAAGGTCATTCACGCCGTTGTCCCGTTTCCTTCCTCCATACGTTCTTTTCTGAACCCATTCAAGTATCACAACGTGCGGCTTACTGAGAAATCCACTGCATTTGTTCCACATTTGTTCTACATGTTACATGTACTGTTATATTAAGCTTTTTCATTAAAAAAAATGTCCAATAGCAATGAAAGGAGAGCTAAAAATCCTTTGAATAGTTGATAGTTGACTCCTTTGCCACGCTTTAACCAAAAATGTAAACTTTAAAATGTCGACAAGACTTTTGTCGCCAAGCGATCCATTTTTCTCATGGAAACGTCTTTTAATTTTTGAAATATCACAGTTTAAGTTTCAAGGTTTTTTTGGAGTGTTTCCGTTTAAATGGGTGTGTATTGCGTGGTGACATCGCAGCGTCAGAGCCTCCCAGAATCTTGCAAACAACTCGCCGCAAAAAAAAAAAAAGGGGAAATTTGTGGCAATTCAGAAAATGCGGCCATGTAAACTGATTCTGACTGATGAAATTGTTTCTAACATGTTTATTAACACATTGACTTTCATCATTAAATGAGTAGCTAGCATTCCATTCCATTCCATTCCGAGCATTAGACTGCTCACCATTACCAGCACAAACATGAGCGCCACACTGTTGCTAATGCAACTTGTGCACGTATCAGCGTATCGTAAGCTCAACATCGGCAGGAGCGGCCTACCCGACTGTCTTGTGTGTCTCCATCAGCACCGTCCCATCAGCCCCTGGGAGCGGCATGGAGTTGTAGCGAACATTGACCTGATTGCGACGCAGCAGAACTTCACGGCCGATCTTCAACCCTTCATACAGGACGGCCAACAGGAAGACACCTATACATGCACCCACCATCTCTGATAGGAGGATAACACAGGCAAAAGGTCAAGAGGGGCAAGGAAACACAAATAGAACGTACAAGTTGTTCAGTGACACATCATCAACATATTTATGAGAAAACAGGAGCAACAGACCTCCGGGGGAGTTGATGAGCAGCCCGGTGAACAGCAGCTCCACGTTGTTGCAGCCAAAGTAGAAGGTCATCGCCTAGGTAACCACAACCGCCACATTAGCATGCTAGCGCCACAGTGTGCACGGCTACTGCACATTAGCATGCTAGCATCATACTGCATGGCTACTCCACGTTAGCATGCTAGCACATACTGTGCAACTACTCTGCATTTGTGATAAGCCCCGCCCCTCACCATTCCTCCATGTCCTTCATGTCCTCCGTGTTCTCCATGGTTACCATTATGCCCTCCTCCTTCTCCGTGGTCGTGTCCGCCACTAGTGGGCAGCGCCGTTGAGTGATGGTGGTGGTGGGCGTGGTCCATCGACATGGTGCCGTTGGTCATGAGATCCATGCCTGCTCGTAAACAGCCAATCAGAGAGAGGGGAAGTTTGAGTTTTAGCATCTTACTTAGGATTCTCCTTGTTCCCGTGAAGCCCAACACGAGAGCCGCGAGTCAACGATCCCGACGATCGGCTCTCGCAGGTTGCAGCCGATCAGTAATGGAACTCAATCAAAAATTTTCACATGATATCAGGGTCATAACAAGCAGCTGCCGTCCTTCAGCAGCGCTCCTCATCGTCACATGACTCCAACCTTCGTCTGAAACAGCGGATTTTTCATGAACCTGCTGCCACCGATGTTACGCGGAGCTCAGAATGATAGCAGCAGCTGCTGCCTGAAAACGCCACTCATCTCCGATCAGACGTCATCATCATCATCATCATCTGCATCGTGAGCATTATTACAAAATTAGCATCATAATCACGATTCTACCTGCAATCGGGGAGCGGTGGCGTGCCATCTCCTACCCGAGTTCCACCTCGTCCACTCCACCACAGACTCACCAAGCAAATTCGATGACATCACAGCGGCCCATCGTGCAGTCGTAGCCATAGTAACAGCCTGACATCACCGCACAGACGCCCTTTTGTAATATGATTGGCTCCAGGGGCCCGAGGCTAAGGGGGTCCAGACAAACCAATCGGCGCACCGCAAGGAGCCGCCTGCCACCATCCAATTAGATCACAGCGGATTCACTTTACCAGGAAGGTCGGCCATCGCCGCCGGCAACAATTAGGTCTCGTTGTTCATTCGTCTTCTTCCACTTATCCGGAACAGTTAGCATTTTAAGCATGCTAGTATGCTACCACGCCAATATGAATGTCTCCGGGCGGGTACTTCCTGTCTGAGGAGGATTCATATGTGATCTAATTTTCCAATGAGGGCGATTCTGCCGGCCCGCGCTGGGACGCCATCTGCATGAAAACAAGCTCCCCCAGCGAGGCGGCGTCACGCCGCGCGATGCAGAGCCACAGGCGGCAGTTTGG